>VZTO01005250.1:152854-176427 GCA_013400615.1 Syrrhaptes paradoxus | reverse complement strand
CTGGGCCTTTGATCATCAGGTGGGGAGGGGCAGAATCACTGTGTATCACATTACATATTTGTATATAATATTATTTCCAATATTATTGTAGTTTAGTTATTAAATTGTCTTTATCTCAACCCACGAGTCCTCTTTGCCATTTACCTCTTTAATTCTCTCCCTTATCATTGGGTGGGGGCAGGGACTGTGTGAGCGGATGTGTGTGGTTTGGCCCATAGTCAAGGTCAAGATAAAATTTGGCCCTTTAGGTTTCTCTGTGGCGCCCCTGTGAACCACTATGCGAGAGGCATTCTCAGTCACAGATTTGGCTTCCAGGGGTGTCCAGGCAAATTTGGTATGCCATTATAATTAGGAAAAGCTGTTTCTCTTCCTTTCTGTTCTAAGTTATCCATGCAGCATTACTGACAATGACAAGGGAACCCCCCCCCCCATTTTTGTCTCATCTTCATTGCATTATCCCTTCAAGCTGAGTTTTAATCTACACGAGGAGAAACAACAACAAACTGTCTCAGACATGATGGGATTTTCTTGTAGCTATTGATTTTTCTGTTTAAAGCCCTTGATGGCAAATGGTAACAATATAAAACACCAAAGTAGTTGCAGAAGAATAAGGTTTTGCCCTTGGTGGAATTAATGTATTACACTGATGGACCACATTTTTTTATGTTTTTCCATGGGACACCAGAAACTGAGAGAATAGGGTGAAATCTGTTTTATTCCAAAGGCAAACACGGTGCTTAATCAGAGATTAGTTCCCAAATGGTATTTAAATAGAGTTAAAATCATCCCCTTGTAAAGGTCTGAGTTATTATAGAAAGTGCTGGCTACTTGTTTCCTGCAATCTGTAAGTGAGAATTGTTTCATTAGGTTTCTAACTGTATGTTGCTATTGGCCAAAGCTCACGGATATTTTTTATTAATTCATTTCCTGGAGGTCTGTGTACTATGTTTACCGAGATATCCATCCTTAGAGTAACAGAAAATTGTACAAAGGACTATTTACGTTGACTACCCACATCTCTTGAGGTTTTTATCCTCATTTCAACAGTACCATCTGAAGTGTTCCTTACATGAAGAAATGGCAACCAGATACCCCGACTGTTATCGTGTCCCCATTACAGGTACAATTAAGATGAACACTGTCCTTGCCACGACAAGCCAACCTGGTGTGCCTAGAGAGATTTTTTCACCTTTTTTCGAACTATGAAACAACACTGTTACTGATGAGAACTTGCCTGGCTGGACTCTACCTCGTACTTCTGTGGACAGTTTGTAAAAAAATTTCAAGCTGTCTTTCCTGTTTTCTCTCTTTCAATTCTTTCTTGGAAATGGGAACAGTTGGATCCTCCTCTTTCTCCTCAGAGCCAGTCTCATTTTTAATGAACTCTAATGGGTTTCTTTGAACTCCATCATTACTACAGATCTATAAACAGTCAAAAAATTGTTCCAGGACACTGATACGGAAGGATGCTGAACTATGAGTAAGCCACGTAACCCAAAAACCAGCTCTTCTGGGACAGTTTTTCAACAGACTTCCCTTCCTTACAACCTGCAACGTAGTAGATTACAAGATTTGGTACAAATAAGTCTTATTCTGTCAGAAAATACATTTTCAGAAAGGTGTATTTGTGTGCCCTGTTGCAAGTCAGTGAAGTCTTCTATTTCCTTTTCCCTGCATTGATGTAATTCATCTACTCTCTGGACCCTCTCTGCTATTGCCAGACAAATTTGTGTTCATAATTTTTGAAGCATTAATGGGGAAGGTCATAAATTTTCTTTATTTCTCCTCATAAATTAAAAACCAACCCCACACACTCAGGAAAAGGTGACTGTTGCATTCTCTCACGTGGGACTGCAGGTGTGGGTATGTTTCCGTCAGACCCTAGAGGAAGAGAAAGTAGTGTTGAGGAAATGGCACTAACAGCTTGCTTTGGAGATGAGGTGAAGGAAAAAAAGACATTCAGTATGAGCTGTGTAAAATGGATGGTTCAGGAATATTGGATAGGATAGAAAGAGGCATATATAGCTCATATATATCAGAAAGGGGGTCACACTACAGGTTGTTCTAGAGACAATCACAATTGCATTAGCAGTGCTGAGCTTGACCTTAAATGTCGTGTTCAATTGAAGCTTATTTAAGGTGATGCCTGTGGCTGTAAGAGTGGTGAAAAGGCAGATGAATGTTTTATCTAATAATAACTGGGAGATCAATGGGAGTTTAGCCAAGCACTGATGAAAGAAATAGAGAAAAATGTAGCTACAACTTGCTGTTATTACGCTGTGCTTTTCTACATGAATCTTTAATTTCATCTCTCTCTCATTGCCTATATCTTATTATAACAGAAATATGTAAGCTTACAACTAAACAAAACCCTTTTGAAAATAGCCTGTAAGGATTTTGGGGGGGGGGCAGGATGAATTGAATGTCATAATCATTCATTTCTGTGTCTGATGTTTGTATGGAAGCAACTTCAGATTTGCTGTTTCCAGTCAAAAGGCTCCTTCTGGATCTGTTTCAGCAGGATTTGTGTGATCTGCACAAATGGACCCGTCAAAATCACAGCACTAACATGTCATTGGACACCAAGGATCTTTGTTCATTGGCTTATGGCTTTTAGCCACTCTAGATGGTTAAAAAAGTATTATTTTCTTGACTAGGTCCAAGACAGAAATAACTATAATTCTCCCTATTTCCAGTTAACATTGGATTCCTTATTAATGAATTGTGGATTAGATAGCTACAGGCACAGCAGATGTCTTCAGGATGTCCAGAGGTCTGTTAAGAGTTTCTGCTACAAAATTGGTCATGTAGAAATCCTGGGCAAACACAAAAAGATGCTTAAATTATACTTGAAGAAATTTTGCAATGGAAATAGAAAAATATTTCTGTAAACAAGGCAAGTAGACTAGCCCTGAAAGAAGGTGTGCAGTATGGTCCGAGGTTTGATGTTACTGATCACTCTGCCAGGGCTCAGCTACTTTCATGACAAGCCTAAGGCAAGATAATTCATAATTTCTCTCCAGTCTCTGTGGAAATAGTGAATAAGTGGCAGTGTAAGGTGTGAATAGATTCTAAAACTTCTTCACAATCAGCCTTGAGTAGTAATTTTTCAAGTTTGTGGTGCTGGTGATCAGGCAGAACTGCTTCATGTTATGTCATCCCACCTGAGACCATGTTTTTGACCTGTGTGGTGATGATCCTAATTGCTGTGTGGACACCTTCATGAGTGGCTGAGTAGGATTCAGAATTTGGCAATCATCCATCACCAGCATGAGGAGCATCTTTATTACTCCTCTGATGAAGTATTGACTGAAGAGTCAAATTCAGAAAAAAAGTCTTCATTATACTAGGTACTGGATAGGCAGAGAATAAAGGTGTTCCCTCCCCAAAAGAACTCCCCATCAGAGCTTTAGATAAAACGTGGGGAGAGACTAAGCAGGCAAAGAGGAAAGAGGTGATGTGAGAAGTCCATGATTACTGATAGCAGTGTTCTTTATGGCAACAGGTGCTACTAACCTAACTGATGCCAGATTTAGTGGCCTGTCGGGACTATGGAGAAGGTAGGCTATAAACAGTTTTTAAATGCATAAGATTGTACCGTATATATAAGTGTGTGTGTAAAAGTATAAAATGTTCTGGAAGTTATTTATGTGAAACCTGAGTGTACAAAGCATCACTGGGGGAGAAAAATCAGGAAAGTATAGCAAGAAAAGTTCAGATGTTGAAAGATATTTAGGTGTTCTAATGTGTGAGAGAAATTTCTTTGATGTGAAACTGATGGGAATAGAGGTAAAATGGAAGGGTGAGCATGGCAAAAAGCTATGCAAGTGGATTTGAAAGAACGTCCATATTTAACAGCCATAAGGTCAAGGAGTCAAGATGGAAGAATTCAGTGATGAAGTGATGAAATGAAAAAGCTTTGATAAGAGCTTTACTACTTTGTATGGGTACAAATGACCACATCTTCAGACAATTGTAAAGGAAAAAGTAGAATGACATGTATTTGATTGCTTTGGCAGGTTGGCACATTTTTGTCCAATAGAATTTGTATCTAAATACTCTCCTATTACAGTAGAACATAATTGGTTTCAATGAAACTTCCGTCGAGAAAGCATGAATATATAGTACAAAACTAAAGGATTTCAGGTGGGGATCGGATAGACATCTCCACCTGATTTGAAGTGATGTGGGGTGAAAATTTGACCCAATTCAGGTGGATCAGGACTTGACTGTAGTTCTCCTGACATGTCATGCCTGTGTTCTCATTGGGAGGCCACAGAATGTTGATTACTTACCCTCTTAATTTCTGTGTAAATGTTTTCAAGAGCTCTTGCATTCCTCAGAAGTGCATTAGAGCATTCTACAGTTTGCTGCTATGAAGGCTGAATTAGAGAGAATATCCAGATTATAAATCTAAATGATGAATGATTTCCTATACCCTTTATTCACAGCTGATTTATCTAAAAAATCTCCATGTGAGCTTCATGATGTAAATTAGATATAGGCAATGAAATAACTCATTTTTAGGTAATCAAGTAGATTCTTCAGTTCAAGTTCAGCTGTGACTGAAGCCATTGTGGTTCGGTTTTAATCCTGGCTAATAACAGTTCATTAATATCTATTTGATTAAACTAGATTTGAACTGGGTCACTGTAGAAAATAAACCATTAACTAAAGAGTTGCATAATGAGCATGGAATTAAAAATATGACTTAATCTAGAGAAAAATTATAGCTCCCTGCTTAACCTGCTGGAGCCTGATTACTATTTGCCTTTCCAGTGCTGCACCATCCCTTCCCTCCAAGTTTCACAGACTTTCTAAGGGCTAGACGGAAGACATTGGACCATGTTGTGCCAGAGATAAGTGATTCCCCCGCGGTAACTGGATGTTGTCTATCAAAAAAGTAATCCCAGGAAAAGACTGTCAAAACCTCTTGTTTGAGGACTAAATCCATCTCTCTTAGGGCGGACTTGTTCCACATTATCCTGCCGTGCTTTTTCTTCTATAATTCTAATGAATCCATATAATAAATTTGACAGACTAGTCAGCATTCGAATTCAATCTACCCCAAACCTATTCTTGTCTTATTTACACTAATCACATCCCAGTGTTATTTCACCCATAGCAGATGAATTAGCTGGGAATTTCATCAAGATTTATCTTTAATCATAGGAGGTTTTTTCTGATATTGAAGTTGTACTGACTATCAGAATGCTTAGCTAAAATGGAGTTTGAGTGATTTTTTTTTTTTTGCCTTACTGAAATAAAGCAGTGCTATTGACTTCAGTGGGGAAAAATGTAAGCTAGAGAATCATATTTTGTGTTACTGGATGCTGAATACCTTTACTTACAGAATTACTAAGATTTTTACTCTAGAGAGCTAATTTTAAGCTTGGCTAAATATGTTATGGCTTCCTTTTGTTAGTGTAATATCCTCCTTTCATAAATGCATTTTTGCTTAATGCCTATATAATAATACACTCCTAACTGCCATTATGTGATAGTAATTTTTCAGACTCCCAAGTTTTAACTTGTTTTTTATTATTCTGTAGATTAAAAAAAAAACACCCAAAACATTTCTTTAGTATTAAGAGAAATTGAAATTCAGGGGGATATGTTTGCCATCAGTTTTAGGTTACTCAGGTATCTAATTAATAGATTAATGTGACTCAAAGCATCAAATGTAGTCTGTGGAATCATTTAAGGCCATTGAGAATTAGAGCATTGAACTTATGTCAGAAGGCAAAATAACTTGTCTAACTTGCGTGAGACTGAGTAATTTTGTGTAAATATACTCACACTTTAAAACCAGGTAGTTTTTTAACTTAATTTCTTTCAATTAAAAGTAACCAAACAGTGTGTTATGAAGAAGAGATTCTGTTCTTTGAGTTTGAGGTGCCAATAAACTAGTGGTTTCCATAGCAATATAAACTATTTACATTTAATTAGCTTTTTGTATTTTGAAAGCAGATTGCTTCATAGATTATGATCTTTATTTCACTTTCCTATTTTCCATCTATAGTAAGAGTTTCATAACATAATGCATTAGCAAGGTTTTTAAAAAGCAAAAGCACTGCACTAAAAGTTAAGCTTTGTTTGTAATATTTTTTAATTAATAACAATATTTTTGTGTTATGTATTAATGGATTCAAAATCCATAAAAAGAAAATAAGTGGACAAGTGAAAGCATGATAGAAATTATAAAAACCTGCATTTTTTTAAGATTCTCCATAAAAAATATATATATTAACAAACAGTGGTTTTTTAACACTTCATATTTCCCTGTAGATGACAAAAAACAAAACCCTCTTGTAAACTCTTAAATGTGACTGAGCATCTCAAGAACAGAAGTAAACAAAGAAGGGAAACCACTTCCCTCCAATAAAACATTTCAAAATTGCATAATCAGTGGTATGTTAGTCAAGGATTGTGAAAATAGTTTGCAGTCAGCTAATGTAACAGGAATAAAGCCATAATTATTTGAATAATAAATATATTAATGAAATCTGGGGTTTCCTTCTAAGTAGTGTTTTATTTTGGTTGTTTTTCTCCATTTCATCTCATCTCTTGGACTTGGACTTATAACCTGGAAACTGTAATTGATGGATCTATACCAGGGGAATGTCAGTGTCGAAGTCATCAGAATTGGACCCTCTGACATGAAGTATTCAATTAGTATTGAAAATAAAAATATTATTGCTGCTTTCCACCACTGCCCTGGGCAGCCTGTTCCAATGCCTGATCACTCTTGCAGTGAAGACATTTTTTCTAATATCCAGCCTGAACCTCCCCTGGTGCAACTTGAGGCCATTTCCTCTTGTCCCATCACTTGTTCCTTTAGAGCAGACCCCAGCACCCACCTCACTGCACCCTCCTTTCAGGCAGTTGTAGAGAGTGATGAGGTCTCCTCTCAACCTCCTCTTTTCCACACTGAACCCCCCCAGCTCCCTCAGCCGCTCTGTGCCTGGGATGAAGTAAATGTTTATGGCAGGTGATACAAAAAGGCTCATGTTTGCGTAAGAGCCAGGTGAAAACTGAAAGGAATGTGAAGGTGATTTAGAAGCGGCTGTGCTAGATAAAAACATCTTCTGGGGAGCTTCCATGCTTTAGTTAATGCAATGAAAAGTATGTCACAGGCAGAGCATCTGCGAAAGCAATGTTTCCTCAGATATGTTGAGAGTGCACATCTCTTCTGGGCTGGCTGCTTCTCCATGTAGTTGTTTCTTGCCTATTAAAAGCTGTGTAGCAATGGGATGTTATTTCTTGCCTGTCGCAAGTCCTATAAGCAATGTGATGCTGGAAGCCAGCTGCATCATATTTCACTGTCCAAATCTTTTGAGCTTCAATTTTGTCACCAGTAAATTAAGAAAAAAATATATTAAGTATTTTTAATTAGTTTGTGGTTTTTTTCTGTTTTTTACCTTTGAGTCACTAACTTGTGGCATCTAGCATTACGCTTGTGTTGGTAGGGTGAGGAAAGAAGAAGAAGGAAAAGACATAGTTGTACAGGTACCTAAAAATCACCAGTGAAAACCTGTGAGGTTGTGGGAGTAGGACTTAAAAGTTTTAGAAAATGAAGATACTAAGGCAAGTTTTGGGAACTGCCTCCTCCAGCTCTAGACTAGCTTTGTATTTTGCAAATCACTTGTATCTCCTGCAGTGCTTCATTTCTATTTTGCTTAAGCCACATATATCAGAGCTTGTGGGGAATTTTTTTTTATTTAAAGAAAAAGGTAATTGTTCCCTTTCATTCCTGTAGAGCTGGTAACTAATTTCTGCTTAATGCATGAATGTTAGAGGTCAGATGTGTGCAAAGAGATATGAATATCAATGAATATTCAACACAAATGTATCCAGAGGCTGAAATCCCAGCCAGGTCAGAGCCAGCTGTTAATCCTCCAAGTAAAACCCATGAGATTTTGTTTTGTGTGTCTGTGCTTTGTGGACAGTAAACATTCCAGAGTAGGGTCCTTTTTCAAAGTGCAAAGCCTTACTCAAGTACTTCAGAATAGTATTTTTCCCATTTATCTCATGTTATCTATCCATTGGAGGTTACTTTTCAATTTATACTTAAGAAAAGATATCAAGAAATAAAAAGCTTTTCAAAACCAAAATTGATAAATTCTGCAGCCATGTAATGTAGGTGGCAACTAGATTAATGAGAAATGAACTGATGCTTTTCCCTGAACGCATGGCGGTAGGGTTAGGTGATAGCCAGCATTGTGTAGCGTTTGCTGTTTACTGGTTTTGCTTGCTTCAGCGTGTGACTTGCAGATGGAAGGTCTTCATAAATAACAAATAATGTGCATGCCATGTGCACTATTCTGTAGCAAAAAAAAAAAAAAAGGATGTTTTTGACTTTTGGCTGTCCAAAAGGATATTTGGTAGTGTCAGCTTTAGCATATGTGGTTGATAGATAATGATGGTACAAATGCTGCGGGGTTAAAGGATTACTTGTTTTTCACTGAATATAATTAATTAGCTGTTACACACCAGTGTTTAGCTTGGAAAGACAAGTTATTGACAGGAAAATGCATATATAAAACAAGCAGTAATGTTTATCTGGAAAATATTTTTTTTTTAATTAAACCATCTGGTGTATCTAGTAAGATTATATAAATACTAGTGCATAGCTGTCCCAGAAATACATGTTTACAAAATACCTTTGGTACTTATTCATAGAAAGTTCTCAAGAAATTAAGGTCTAGGAGGAAGAGTCTTGCAGTAATGATTACCAGAGCAGGTAGAGCTCTTTGAAAGTAATGGGTAACAAACAGTGTCTATGCAGTGGGATATCTACAGGTAGTCTGACTGTTGGTCACCTCATCACAAACCAGTCCCAGGAGTAAACCCAGGTAGGCAGTGAATGACAACACCTCCTCTGGGAGTGATCTATAACTGTCACCTGTCACAGTTACCCATATGTGGCTAAACCACCAAACTTCTCCTCTTTATTATGTATTTGAGTCTGTACCTCTTGTTTTGAATCAGAAAATAATTTTATCAGTGTAGTCTGTTGCTCTAAGGCAAGGATGAAACTAGTGAGGAGCAGGTCACAAGTCATACAGAGCAGCTGGGGCACTGGTTATATGATATGATGAAAACTGAACAACAATTTATACACACTTAGTATTTTTAATCTGTTTCAAAATGATTATTGGAACCTTGTAAGATTCAAGCAAGCTAGACATTATTACTGATTTCGTTCTTGCCTACAAGAAAACTTTCTGATCCAGCTTTACTTTCCACTGAATCTTGCGTTGTCATGCGTACCAAGAGAATGAGAACTGAGTATAAAAATGCTGCCAAAATAAAATTCTTTGCTACCTTGTGTTTGTAACTGGACTTGCACATAGGTTTAATTCATTCTGACTCTGGTGATGATAACAGGTTAAAAAAAGGCATTGTTGCTAATATGGTGAAGAATTAGACCTTATTAATTAATTAATGTAAATAGCTGGTTTGAAGATGAGCTTCAAAACTCAAACACTATCATGAGCTATAAACAAATCTCTTTGTATCTGTGAAGTTTAATTAGGTGTGATAATTCTTCCTACATTCTATATAATAGCATACAGTCTTGGGTAGTTTATGTAGGTGTTCCTAGCCTACTGACATTCTACAAAAGCTCATTACTTGAATGCACTTTCTGAATAGGAGATTTGAACAATGCTCACTGTGCTCCCACAATATACATTGTATCTAATATTGAACTTTGATACTGTTTTAATGAGTAATAATAATTGAATCCTGATGATTGTATTTCCACATCCTTAGATTTGTCCGGTACCTTTCTGTTGTTGTACTGAAATGGTAAAAAATACAACGCAACCCCTAACTTCATTCTCCCCTCCCCTGCCAATAAAAAAAAAAAAAAAGAAAAAAAAAAGCAAGGAAAACATCAAACCCTGCATTGTTCCATCTTTGAGAGAATTATACTTTGGTTTTCCGTAAGAAGACTTGTATACACGTAACTGCAGGACCTTTTCTGTGAAGATCTTTGGGATTCTTCAAGCTGAAAACAACTGGATGAATCTAGTTTCAGGCCTTCACCACCTCAGCCTTTCAAAAACATCCAAATCTTTTGCTCTCTACCTTGTCAAGAGTGATTAGGCATTGGAACAGGCTGCCCAGGGCAGTGGTGGAGTCACCATCCCTGGAGGGGTTCAAGAAACATGTAGATGTGGTGCTTAGGGACATGGGTTAGTGGGTTGTGTGGTATTGGGTTGACAGTTGGACTTGATGATCCTTGAGGTCTTTTCCAACCTTAATGATTCTAGGATTCTATGATTTGTTGACCTTCGGCTTCTGTTCTTCCTGCTTGAGGCATCTGTTCGTTATGGCCCATTTGTGACTCAGTTCAGAGAGAGAAGATGTCTTGACCCACAAGAATCACTTGTGCATTGTGTTCCTCGTTGTGGGTCCAGCACACCTGCTTATAGCGGGACCTGTCACTGTGGTTGGGAACACACTTTGCTTTTTGCTCCCTGACTCTCTCATCTTTTTGGGCATATGTGCTTTTCGATATGCTGATGGAGTAATCCTAGTGATTTACTTTCCTCTGAGTAGTGATATTGAAGAACTTTGCAAAGAAAATTATGCCTTATGCAGTTCTACGTCATTTCCAAACTTTTGGAGACAAGTGAACAAGACCAGATCAAAAATTAAAATCTTCCCCACAGCACTTTTCGTTGATTTTTAATTATGAAGTGTGGCTTGTAAAACTGGGATTAGAAGCAACTTTCTCTGGTATTAGCAATTAAATCTTTGCATCGGGAATTCCCAAACTGTAGTTTGTTTGCTACTTATGGCCAATGAAGTATCTTGCGTATGCCCCAAAAGGACCATTTGCACAGCAGCCATCCTCAGCAGAGCACGCTGCTGGTCAGGGATGTAACAGCTGTGAGACTTCTTCCATCTGCTCAGAGAGCTGGAACTTTCTGCAAATGAGATGCTAGAAAACCCTTCAGCTGTATGCTCTTGATCCTGACTTCTTCCCAGACTAAACTGCAGTATTAGTTATGTATTTGTTTTTGCCATTGGTCCCCTAGTGCCATTTAAGTGACAGAGATGAACGTAACAGGCGAGAAGCAAAGAAAGAAACCATATGGTGAAATGCAGCTAAATAAAATAAGGCATAGCATACCACCTCTGTGAAAATCAGTTTTGCCCATGAGATGAGTTTTATGGTCCTCTACATGATGTCTCATGTTTCAGTGGCTTTCTGCTTTAGGAAGGATACTTCAGTTTACTGGCTTTGACTCTTTCTGGAATACAGTAATACAACTTTTATGAGAGATTCTGAAAGTCTTGCTTTTACTCTTTAGTTGAACATGGAGTGAGGGAGGTGATGTAGAATATTTGGCACCAAGGAGACAGAAAGTCTTGTTGTGAATACTAAGATTCTTATCAGTGTAACTCAAGGTAGGACTTCACTTTTTTAAGAAACAAAACAAACACAAAAAACCCCAAACTAAACAACCCCAAAAACTTTAGAATCAGAAATATTTTCTTTTCGCACTTTGTGCTCCAGAGCAAGCTCCAGTCAATTTGCTTCCTTGGAGAATTGTGCAGAGAGAACACGAACCATATACTGACAGAAGTTATAATAATAGCTGAGAGTAAAGGTAAAGGAATGAAGTTACTGTTTTCAGAATTTCTTAGAAATTGAAAGAGGCAGTGCACAAAAAAATCAAGAAAAATCAGTCTTGTGTTAAATGAGGTAGTTTTTTCATCATTGTCCTGTTAAATACTACAAACAAAGCCCCCCTTCAAAAATACTAAGATGCTACAAATTATTTAGTAATTCTAAGAGATAATATTTTTTGTAAGGTTTGGTAAACTAGGGAATTAGGTCACAAAGCAGAAGTCATATGTCTCCATCCTTTGGATATGCTTTGCTCTTCAAACTGCTGTCATTTACATCAGCATTTGCAAGTTTAGAGTATCTTTTCCTGGAAAGCAAATGGGAGATGATAAATCTAGCCGAACATTTATGCACCATCAAGGAATAGGACAGACAAATTATCACATATCCATTAAGCAAATTAAATATGATACCTTCAAGGCTGTGACTTTAAATTGCTATAAAGCAAACAAGATAGATAGAAAGTTCGTTAGTGGGGGAAGAGCAACAAATGCTCTGTGCAGAAATAAAGTAACTCTGTCATAGGATGGAGAAGGCAGGTGACTTCCAAAATTCTATTACAAGCCCGTCTGTCTTTTCAGACACAAAAATAGTTTTAAATCATGCTCAACTCAACTGGAGAGTAAGCATGAAGATTACTCCAAACTTTTATTTCGAAAGGCTTTCATTATGGTTTCAGATCTACAGCTTGTTTTCTGAACTCTTACACAAAAAGAGCCCATTGCCAGGAAAGTGTTGGCCAAAGCACTGTTAGCAAAAATGCAAATGCAGTAACAATTTCACAAACCCCGGATGTATTTGTCACTGGGATGTAATAAAAAAAAATAAAAACAAGCAAACAAAAAAAACCCAAAACAAAACAAACAACAACCCACAACTGTTGCCTAAGAGGAAAAATTAAAAAGCTCAGAGAGGAGGCAAATCAATTTCTTCCCTTCTTTTAAAATAATCATGTATGTTTCCATTAAAGAGTTTTCCCAGCTGCTCTAATTATGTTGCCAGTCTAGTCTTCTGTGTAAGATTTGCTTCCTGAAAACAGTTGAAAATTTTACTTTGCTTAGCAAACAAACAAGCAAAAACCAACAACCAATGCTAAGAGGTAAGTTTCCAGATTTCTGCTTGCAAAGAGTCAGATTGCCATCTGTTAGAGAAAAGAAATGGTCTGTTTACTACTTTCCACTTGTGGTGTCCCTATTCTTCTAGAAGGAGACTAATGTGGTTTGTTTACTTTTTAATGTATAGGCTAATATATATAATATCATACAATCACAGGATGGTTTGGTTTGGAAGGGACCTTAGAGACATCATCGAGTCCCACCCCCTGCCATGGACAGGGACACCTCCCACTAGCCCAGGTTGCTCAAAGCCTCATCCAGCCTGGCCTTGAACCTCTCCAGGGATGGGGCATCCACAGCTTCTCTGGGCAACCTGGGCCACTGCCTCACCACCCTCACAGGGAAAAACTTATTCCTAATATCTCATCTAAATCTTTCAGTTTGAAACCGACTGAACCTCTCGTTCTGTCGCTACACCCTGATCAAGAGTTCCCCCTTCTCTCCTCTAGCCCCCTTTCAGCACTGGAAGGTGCTGGAAGGTCCCCCCGGAGCCTTCTCTTCTGCAGGCTGAACAACCCCAACTCTCTCAGCCTGTCCTTAGATGGGAGGACAAGAACAAGATGGAAAGGAAGTTCCTTTGGCTAAAACTTCTTGGTACCTTAGGATGAAGCTTCAATGACGATGAAGGTGCCCCAGAAACACCTGAGTTAATGCTGACTTAGCTCAAGAACCCAAGTATGTGTAGCTGTGTGGGCATGGTTCTGCATCTAAATTTGCCTTCCTAGATGAAATTTTACTTGATTGGCATGACAGTAGTGTCTATGTGCTTTTGAGACCTAAGGCAGCAAGGGTCCTTAGGACTTACTAGTAAATCCTGTTTTACCAGCTGTTTAAAGCTTGCTCAAAAGTTTTTGCACTTAGATTATGCACTTAAAAGCACAATTCCTCATTGGAGTGCACGGGTCATAAAATCCAACACCTGCAATTGTAAGCAGTCAAATCATATAATCCCTTTCATAAATATTGGGCATGTGGGCAGGGGCAGATTTATGAAGAGTGGATGCATGAGTGGAGCAATTAACTGTATCTGCAGCCAATTGTTCTATGGAGCTGACAAGAAAATTGTGTATCAAAATGGGGATATTTTCCTTTAGTTGCCATGCTAATGCGTCAGAATTTTCTAGCGAGGTCATTGCTGTTGGGGAGACAATTACTATAGTGTGCTTTGTAATGGGAATCGAGGTGTGCTTTCTGAAATATTTTTATGAGTTTCTGCTCCCTTCTATAAATCTCTCTTGTGGTATGTTATCAACTGCTTGAAATATTTGCTCACTTAGGGCCTGACTACAAAACAAATGCTCAAGTCCATCATTGTATCTGGCGGGAATCTAATTTAATTAGAACGCACGTAAACAGAGGTGTCATGCTATATGGAGTCCCTTTTACACCAACAGCCTTTTACACCATACTCCTGTGCCTGAGAATTAAGAAATGTAGTTACTCTCTCTTTCTGGGGCTGTAAAAATTATTAACTTTAGATTCTATAAAATAGGAGGGATTTTGAAAAGCCACAGGGCGCTATTAGCCACTGTTATTTTAAAATTATTTTTTGTTTCAGTTTGGGATGAAAGTTCTATTTGTAATGTCATTTATTAAGGCGTAATGCTTTCTTTTTGACACGTGGTGACAAGAGTATGGAAAGTTGAACAAGACTGGCAGGTCCCTGAGGAGTGACAGTGGGGATTTGTGTAAATGATGATGTTTATGCTGCAGACTTGTGGCACTAAAAACAAGATATATTTAAAATCAGTTTCCAAGGGACATAACAAGTTCTCATTTTTGGATGGAAGATTAGCTTGCAATAAAAATTACATGTTAAATTACAGGCTAAAGAATTTGGTCAAATTATTCTTTTTGTCTCTTTTAAAGATAAATATAGAGTAGCCATTTCTGGCCTCACATGCTGAGTGTTTCTAATATTCAGATCCTGGATATCGCTTAGAACTTACTGAACACGTCATAACTGAAATTTTGCATTCTCTATTATGCATACATTGGAAGACTCAGTTATTAGAAATTATAGGCACCTTTTGAGATTGGTGTGGATTTGATTTCCAGATGTAAAGCGTGGACATCAATGACTGTAAAAGTTCACTGTTGTCTTTGGGTCTTTTTACGTTTTTAAAAAAAAAATTTCATATATTGCAGATGAGTCACACTTGCTTTGCTTGGGCCTCAGTAAAAAGAAGCTTTGTAACTAGTGTGGTTAACCAAACGCAGATTAATGAAACTTTTTGAACATACAAATCCATAGGATGGGGATGCACAGTGGATCAGCTACAGCTGCCTTCATTTCCAGCTGTGGCCATAGAAGAAGGTAGTGCAACCATTACGTTGTAAAGTACAGATGGATAGCTCAGATATTCTGTTCACGTGAGGGACACCACGGGCTGTGCCTGTTGGATTTTAGATCCATTTATGCATTTCCCAGCAGAGAGGTTACACGGCAGCTGAAAGAGTCATCATACCTATGGCAGTTGAGGATGATGTCTCTCTGTGTGTGCTATTCATTTCTCACATTCATTTGGATAATTCAGCCCGTGATCAATAACAAACGAGATTCAGTTAGTGATTCTTTAGATATATTGAAATACAAAGCTATTGTCTGGATCTGCTTGAAATTATTCCAGAGCACATTCTCAGGGCTTATATGGATTAAAGATGACCCTGGAATGTCTGAAACCATAAGAATTTATCATAGAATCATTAAGGTTGGAAAAGACCTCAAGGATCATCAAGTCCAACCGTCAACGCAGAGAACTTGGCGTGTTCTTCTCTGCTTCTGAAGGAAAAACTTGTCATGCAGAGTACTACAAAACAAAACATGGTATAGTTTCCCAAACAGATGAGGGAGAGTAGGTGGTCCTGCATTTTTAGTGAAATTTAATGTGCACAGGAGTTTTGATGATTATATAAAACCACGATCGTTGCGATAGAGATAGATCATGGTTTCTTTTAAAGTGGAAGTTTAAAGTGCATCTTACCAAAAGGCATCTAACATGTCCTGTTAGGAAGTTCATTAAATAATACAGTGTAATGTATCTCTAATAATTACTTCATAACTGGCTGTTAGATAGCGTGTGAAATCTGCTACCGAAAGCAACACATGATCCAAATTGCACATCTTCCTCCTGGAGTTCTATGTGCAGCATGGAAGAAGGTAGAATATGGGCGTAAGCGTCTGATGTATTACTGGAAAAATTTATAAAGACTTAAATAAGTACCTACCTCTCGAGAAGCTTATAAAAATAGTTACACATTATGAAAGGCGGTGTGGGGGAAGGGTTTTGGGGAGTGGGAAGAGAGGCAATATCCCTTCTTTTTATTACATGCTTTAAGCATCAGTCAATATCAGTGCTGCCTTTACATAGTAACAGGTCTATTAATATTCATCACTGAAATTTGCATATGAAATGAATGGGCCAGCAGAGACCAAAAACACCCCCCAAATACAATTGTGCACTTCTTTCAGTTACGGATCTGAAGAAAGCACTGGCATTGAATAGAGAGGAGCTTTTGAAAGCCAGTTCTACATAGAGTTAATAGAAATTTTTGATGAATTTTTAAACATGGCATTTACAGCCTGAGGAGCGAATGGTGGGGAAAGAATGATTAGGCGACAGTTTCTGCTCATGTTTACTGATGGCATCAGACTGGGGCCAAAAGATTTCCTGTGAAACTTTTGAAGCCCAAAGATACTTATTACCTGGGGATAATCAGCTTCTGGGTTCATGAGTGAGAAGCAGCTTTTGAGCAATTTCAGGTACAGGGGAAAAAAATGAACAGAGCAGGTAGAAGATGCTGATGATTAACATCACATTGTCACCTTGCTATCCCAATACGTGTTCAGCCCAATGACAGCTTGTAACAGAGCAGGAGGAGTGTTGTTATATCCTGTGTATGAACAGCTCCCAAAGCTCTCCAGCTACTTGGGTAAATCTTTGGAGTCGTCATCAGTCTGTGAACACTCTAAGAAGTGAGATCCTCACCAGAAAACACTTATTTTGTTTTTTCTAGTGAGCCCAACCGCAGAGCCTCCAGATTCCATGGCTCTTTAAGAAGGTACTCTACCCTTCCATTTGCATTTCTGCACTGCAGAATGGATTGTAAAAGAATTAACATGATTGTTTCTAGGACTGGAAACAATCTAGTTATACTAGTTATTGTTTTTATAGGCAATGCTTCAGTTTTAACTTAGCTGTCCCCCTGCTTGAGGAATGCAATGTGTCAACACCTCATTCTACCACTACTGCCCTTTTCAAGAAAATACTTTGGTTATTTCTTACTACAGGAGTATAGGAAAATGCATCTGATAAAGCTAGCATGTGAGTGTATAATTCAACTGCCTATTTGACATCAGATCCCCCAACTGGATATCTTCATCCCATACCTGGAGACTTTCTGTCAATAAAATTGTATTAATCCACTGTAATGCATGCAGGGAGTGGAGAGAGAACCACGAAGGAGCTGTTCAGCAAGAAGTGTGGCACTCTTGCTGTTGTGTTCCTTTTGCAGGAGTGATTAACCAGGAGGTTTCTCTTCACTTATATTTACACTTTCAAAATCACAAAATGTGGACTTCTCAAAATATTTTTCCATTTTAATCTGGTGACATGTAAGATAAAACTGCTGCTGAACTTGTTGTTGGTTCTGTGTTCTCCTTGAATCAAACATTTTCAGAGAGCCAAAGGAACAGAAACTGGATTATCTGGCCAGGAAAATACAGTTCTGTAGAAATACCAATGGTCAGAAAATTTGAGGTTAGTTAATAATGATATGAGTTGACTGTAAAGCCAGATTCCTAAGTACTACGTTTTGTCTTATCACAAGGCTGAATCTATTTAAGGAAAATAACTTTATTTTCATAAAGGAAATGCGTCTTATACGCTCCTTTATAAAGGAAGGGTTAAGGAATAAATGGTTAGGATTTTCATCCCTTTCATCCGCTTCTTCCTCATAAAAGATGGAGAAAGGCAGCAACAACTGTTTAGGTTCAGTTTCTGGAAAACTGATGAACTTGTTCTTCAGGATATCCCGTGGCTTTAATCACAGGATGCCTTGATGCCCACATTGATCATTATATCAGACACAGCTTGCGTGTGTGTCTGCATGCTGTTTTCCATAATGGCATGAAGGTGGGAGCAGTTGGGTAGCATATGCTGCTAGTCTGCTGCATGGTTACAGTGCATTTGCCCATTAAAACCATACGTAAATAAAGCTTCATGGTGATAGATGGGGATGGTTGTTTTCTTACAACATATGGCTGTGGATTTCCAAGTATTTTGATGATTTGGGGGAGGGGGGACAGTTGAAGAAATTAATCAAGTTCTGGTTCAATTCACCCTGTTACCGTAAGACATACCGAAAGATTCATCACCTTCTGTAGCGTTAAACCATATTGATACCTGAGATACCATATGACTGATAAAATGTCTATTTGGTGTTTTTCTGAAATGGCTTTTAAAAATAATAGGAAATAGTCTATGAATTCTAAATGAGATTTCAAGCCAAGGCTTTGTAAGGAGTAGGAGTCATTTGTGTTCATTAATGTTTCCACACAATTTTTGTAGTGTTTTGGTTGTTATAAATGATGATATGAATTCTGTCCAAATTCCAATTTGGCTAATAACTGTATTCTTACTTCCTAAGTATTTTTCCCTGTATTTTTCCAAATAAGAGAGAGATTCTTTTTCATTTTTGACTTGTAATTTTTCTGTAATGTTGCTACGAGTACTTTACTAAGCTTTTGCCCTTATTTCAGGACTAATACACCAATAGTTAAGTCTTACCCTGCACTTTGTGAAACCTTTGCAGCAAGTTGAAATGAAAACTTTATTTAAAAAAATAAAATCTCAGTGATCTATAAAAATACAAATAATTTTATAGTATTTTATATCTAGTTTGATTCATTTAACTTTCGTTTTGTCATGAATAATTGAATGATGGCACTGTCTCATTTTGAAGTACTTCGTTTTCTACTTGACTCTGAGTGCAGACTTAAGTTTTGGGGTTCCCAGAGAACGGAGGACACTATATGCACCCTAATGGGTTCTGTCTGTGACGGCTCTTCTTCTTCACCAACGTACAGAACTGTACAAATTGTGGGGACCCAGTGCACAATAAGCAGGAAAAACGTGGGACAGGAGGAGCTTAAAGGTGAAGTATGCAGACAGCTATGACAAGAACCATTTAGTTGAATTGTAAATTATTAGCTGAATGGGTGGAAATTCATGTCTTGGCTATGACTGAAGCTGGTCTTACTACCTGGTGTTTATACTGATTAGAAACTCTTTATAGTTGCTTCTATTAAATTAATGATCATCTGGAAGACCAGTGGCTCAGTCTCTGACAGAGACAAAACTAGCTTGCCCAGCAATGCTTAGCCCTTTTAACGGAATATGGATTACTTTTATGGATGCTACACTTTCAAACTGGTATCCATAAGGCATAGCCTAGAAGCCAGATTCCACTACTTTATGTCTGTGCATTCTTTCTTACTGGTTGTGGGGACTATGTCAGAGCAGCCCTTTATTCTGCTTCTAAAATCTGGATTTGTTCCAAAATACTGCAGAGTTCTGTGGCTTCATATTCGTGCCTGTGCTGGGTGGGGGGTGGAAAGAAGAAAAGACTGGTAGAAAATCTTAGCCGTGATAAAGAAACAACTACATTGATCAATGTCTCTCATCATGACAACCAACGGGGCTTCTTGGTTCAAACATCTACCTTTGCCTTTTAGAAGAGAAAAAGAATTAGAGTCTGATAATGCTGCGCTGAACTCTCAGGCTCATCTCACTGTAAGTTTTTCAAAGGCCACAGAAGGCCATGGTGATGTTAAAATTCAGTGACCCTTACTCAAGCAATGTCAACGTGAACTAATAACCCAGTGCCAGCCTATCATGAAAAGAACGGACTCTCCTGCTAGCTTCAAAGCTGTAGGGGTAGAAAATAGTTAATTCTGGCATGTAGGGTTTTCTTTTGCAAAACAGGAAACATGCAACTACTGCACAGTGATAGAAGGATGGGCGTTCATCAAAAAGAATAGAACAATGAAGAAATCAGCAGCAGTTTGGCTCAGCTCTGCTTACTCTGTTCTCTATCCAGCCATCCCCCTACATACACTTACTCTGCTCCTCTGCTTTGCCCACTGACGCCATCAGTAACTGTGTCATGGAGAGCATGGTCATTGTCGGTCACTATATATGCCCTTTGCTACCTCTCAACACAACTGTATGCTTTAGGGTAGAGCTTTGGAAACGTTGGCTCTGCTGCTCAGATGGAGTGAGGTTTGCTCCCAGTCCAGGAGGAGCAGGAAGAGTGGTTTGTTGTGACTCCAGTTCACAATATCTTTTCTGGTGAGACAGCATACCCAAACTCAAGGCTTGTGGGACACCCCTAGCTAAGCCTTCATTTTAAAGGGTTATACTTGGCATTTAGAGAGATATGACTGTGTATGAATCCCAAGGTCATTCAGACTTAAAGTACATCTCACTGTAGTCCTGAGAGCAATTATTATACCTATTTTGTTGATAAAATGAGGTACAGAAATGGAAAGTAATTCTTTAACAGTGCATTAGTACAAAGTCAGTGCACCAACTGAGAAATCAGTCAGTATTTAAGTGGGTAGTACTTCTGTGCCCACTCTAAAATAGGGGTGACTTTCTCCCCAGGGAGACCAAAGTTTGAAGTTTCAGAAGTATTTACTGGCTGTATGTGTCTCTACTGAACGAATTCTGGCTTTATTTTCAGAATTGCTGAGTATCTACAGACTTCTCTGCACATAGTAAAAGCAGCACGTATTTTGTCCTTGGTGCAAGATATATAAAATTGAAAAGTTATGCTGCCAAATTACTATTTTGAAATTATCTCTAAAGATAGTCATAGGAACATCCTTTTCTTGCATCTTTAAAGCAATGTTTAAACAAGGAAAATCTTGTTCACAGTTGAAATGAGAGTACTTTTTCCCTCCAGTAAAAGGGTGTCGCTGCTCATTCTGCTGCCTATAGGACAATAGACCTCCATTTGTTAAGGAGAAAGCTTTTGTTATACTCAGTACCTTGGATGCAAGGGATTGTATCTGCCTCATGGAGTTGATCTGTTGCATTTATTTCGTAGTGAAACCATGGGGAGAGACTACTGCTGCGAGAGCCAGTGTTATTTCAGCTGTTTTAAATATCAATTTGTCTTTAACAGAAGGGGAAAAGTGAACACATTGTATTACAATACAGTAGTACAGTTGTCTGTTGTTTCCGTCGCACCTTGGAAAACAAGAGAACTGAAATACCATGTTGAGGATGTTGGACAGTAGGTAAGGCCAGGGAACAATGAGCCAACTTTGTTTCTGAGTGGATGTAGTACAGAAGACAAATAGCAGGAATAGCGGGTTTACTCATTACACAGCAGAGTGCTTACTATTGGTGTATACACATAGTAATTGAGCACCATTGAGCTAAAGTGATCCGTGTAAATGTCCATCCTGTGGCCCAGGATGCTGTCCGAGGTCGAGAACCAGAGGACAGCGTGGAGGTAAGAACCAGCAGATTTATGAGACTTGGGTGATTTGAGTTCAGTTCCTGTCTCTGCATCAAATTCTGTTTGTAGTTTGAGACAGGGAATTTTGTCTTGTTTGACTCTTCTCTGCAGGGGGGGGGGGAAACAAATAAAGCAGCCATATTGTCTGCATCAAATGGATAATCAGAATANCCTCCAGGGATGGGGCATCCACAGCTTCTCTGGGCAGCCTGTTCCAATGCTTGACAACCCTTCCAATGGAGAAGTTTTTCCTGATATCCAACCTAAACCTCCCCTGTTTAAACTTGAGGCCTTTTCTTCTCATCCTATCACCTGTTACTTGGGAAAAGAGACTGAGAGCCACCATGGAGAGGTAATTTTTCTGAGCTATGAGTGTCATAGGGAAGCCATCAAATGATTGCAGCCTCTAACATGCCTGCTGCCTGGGGTGTTGAAGCTTCCTAGCTACAGAAGAGCCCTAGCTAGGCCTGGTGAGATGTGGTCACTTGACAGCCAGATAGTTTGGTTTTAAGTATAAGCTGTGTTCAGGTGAAGGTGTGTGTTCATCTTCACTGCACGGTTCAGCGGGCATCATACTTTACAGTGCAACAAGGATTGGGATGTGAAAAAATGAATACATTTTCCAGTTGAAAATGGAAGAGAAAGGTAGTTATCTGAACCTGACTAGGGATCTCGGAAGTTTGTCAGAACATCAAGAGGAAAGTCTGTCTGCTCATGAATGGCATAATGAAATCCTTTAAAGCTAATGGTTGCTAGGACTTAATTTTACAGCTCATGCTGTAAGATCACCTGCTATGTAAAAATGTAGCAGTTCAAGGTGCGAAACACCTTGAGATTTGCAGAAGTAATCTCATTGTAGATGTTTGATACTTCAGTTTCATCGGTGTATTTCAGAAACCTTCCGCAAAGTGAAATGTTGACTCTTTTTGTGTCTCTTTTGCAAAAAAACCTGATTTAAACTATCCTTCTGTATACTAGACGATGACTGGATTCAAGTATCCAATGCACGACATCAACAAATATCAGTCTTATTTTCATGTTCCTTTTAGCAGGGCTGCATCCCTTACCAAAAGGGGTATTATCAGATTGTGTCACAAAAACAAACCCACCACACAGCCAAACTAGAAAATGGAGTTTAGGTGTCTAAGAAATCTTTCATTCTTTAGATGGCATGCATCTAAAGTAAAGCTGAGACCAATGGAAACTTAATTTGATGTAAACTCTGATGGTTCCTTGAACATTTTACAACCCCTAGTCTGATTGGTAGTATTGTACTATCTTTATACATTTTACTGAACTATCAGTAATAATGTGTTAAAGTTGCATCTGAATGGTTTCCAAGGCTTTAATGATCTAGTAAGGAGGCATGAATTGTTCAGCATTAGACTGTAAGCCTAAATGAAATAGATGAAAAGTATGTCCTGCTCACAGGAGTTTTCTACTCAAAATCATCTGACTTTTATTTTTGAAAGCACTATATTAACTTGAAAAACCAGCCACAATGACCGAAAATCTGCTAGCACAGGAGGTAGGGTTTACCACAGTAAATTCAATATTGCTTGAAGTATTTTGATGANAACAAGATACCCCTTCCCTTTGTTATTTGTCATTTAAGAAGAAGGCAAAATATTTACAGTTTGTCAGCAGGCTGAGTATCTGATTTAGTTGAGGAACGCAGCGAAGGCGAAAGGGATGGCTGTTCTCTGGGTTTGCATGACTTAGTGCAGGTATTATCCCTCTATGGTGGACTTGAAATGAAGGGTGTACACACCTTCACTGTGCAACGCAAGTATACTCTCCCTCTTGTGTAGCTGCTGCTTTGGAGGTGACAAATTAATGGATATTTCAATTTTCAAAGGTTTCCAATTTTCAAAAGCAATAGAGTGGATATCCAAAAGTATTTAGACATCCAGGAAAACAATTTTAGTAAACAACTGATCCCATTGATTCCATCAAGGTCTTAGAGGTGTTAGTTGCTTTTTATCTTTTACAAGCTTGGTTGGCTTACATTAAGGCTTCAGCTTACATTTAGGATTGAGAACCAAATTGGCCAATGGTCTATTCCATATCATGAACATTATGCCCAGTACAGAGATGAGTCTCTGTCCAGAAGTTCTCTCTCTCTCTCTCTCTGGGTCACCACTCTCTTGGGGTCATCCCATTCTCTCAGTCAGCTCTTGGTTTCTTGGATGCTTGAGCTCTTATCTCTTTCCTGGGATCGTGTTTTCAGGACTCTCGTTGCTCTGAGATCATTAACCAGGAATGGGCTGAGCCTTGGTCAT
>VZTO01005250.1:120240-150268 GCA_013400615.1 Syrrhaptes paradoxus | reverse complement strand
GATACCACTAGGAAAACTTGGATTGCTTCTTAAAAACAAAAAAAAAAAAAAAAAAAAAAAAAAAAAACAAACCCTAGTTGTTTTGTCTTTACAATGTGGCTTTACTTTACAAGAAGTCACAGCCTGCACACAACTGTCTGACATCGAGGACAGTTTTTGTAGGGACTATCCTATCTTCATGCATCTTCATCTATGTGGTAAGTCTCGTTTGTGTAGGGTTTGGGTGTAGAGTACCAGCATGGTACATGGGAACAAATCTGTTTCATTTTGGTCTTATAAGAAATACACTTGGCACTTTGTGACTCAGCTTATCTATTTTTTAAAAAGTAGATGATGACAAGGTATGCTAATTTTTTTTTCTTCTGATGTGAATGTTTCACTTACTAACAATTGTACTCGATAGGTGTTTAAAAACATCACCACTCGAGAGTTCATGGTCTAGTAGATATTAATTTGCTAAGGTTTTTCAAGCCTCTTGACAGGTCAGGTGCTGTGATTAAGTCAGTCCTTCCTCGTAATATTCTGCAACTTCTCTCAGCAGGAGGTACAAATACAAGCTGGATTGCAAGTGGAATGCAATTTTAAGCTAGAGCACAGAGGAAAGGAATCTCATGCAGATTTTATTGTTACATTTTAGGTGGCTTTTTCATAGCAACCATAAAAATCAAATGACAATCCCTATTTTCTACAGCAAATTAAAGACTTCATCAGGGGGTTATGGCTAATTTGTTCTTTTTTTTGTTCTAACTTCTTACTGTTCTGTTAGGATTTCTGTGTCATTGTTATTAGGAGTCATTTTCAAAGCAGATGGCAGTAGTGGTGAGGGGGAACCTGCCCCTACATTTTTTTAAGTGTTTTCAGTTTACTTCTTCACCTTGGTGACATACTTCGCCATATGCTGATTTTGGTCAGTATCTGCCCTTAAAATCTCAGAGGTGGTAGGATCAGATCATAAATTTTTTTAAGATGTAGATAAGAACAGCAAGAATGATGAGAGGCCAGAGGATTAATTTACAAGTAAAGATTAAATGAGCTAAATATATAATAGCGTAAGCAGAATGAATTGAATTGGGGAAAATGGATCAAAAGGAGAGGTGCGTAACTGTCTTAGTATCTCAAAAGGTTGTCACTTCTGATGCCTGAAATGTGTTAGTTATGGACTCGATGTGGACAGTGCAGAGAATTCTTTTCAGAGCTTAGGGCATAGAAAGAAAAAAGTTATGCAGTCTTTTAGGAAATAGAATACATACAGGGTCTGCTCACCTTGACATCTAAAGATACGGAAAACAGCAAATAATTCTTTGTTTTATGTCAGGCCTTTCACAGTGACTAACTCGAATACAGCCAACTATTTGCTATTCTCTGTTATGAGGCAGGCACCATCAGGCTCAAATACCAAAACAATTTAACAGTGAAATTCCTGGGTAAGCAGCACTGCCAATGACAGTGGCACGTGATTGTGGTGAACTGATTTATCGGATCCTTTGGAACTGGAAATAACAAGAGTTAAGGCCCAAATCTGGATTCAGTAGTCCAGATTTTTTTTGTGTAGAAGTTGGTGTCAGCTTTCAGATTCAAAACCTGTCCCATACCTGCTACAAGACTATTAGAACACCTACTAGAAATGTAATGTAATCTGTCTAAATGTCCCCGTCAAATGTCAATTTTCCATCTCGATTTTGTTTGTTAGTTGAGCTCAACTATTAAGTTTCCTTCTTCACTTTTTCTGAAGAATTTTGAAAGTCATCAAGGCCACTTTTCTTCCTCTTTCCATCCTACAGCATTTTTCTAACTGCGCAAATCACCATTTAAACATAAGTCAAAAAAACCCCAAAACAAAACAAAACAAAACAAAAAACTGTGCTGTCAGGGTGGTCAAACAATGGACCAGGTTGCCCTGATAGGTTGTGGAGAGTCTGTCTTGGGCAACCTGCTCTAGCTGACCCTGCTGTGAGCAGGGAGGTTGGATGAGATGATCTCCAGAGGTCTCTTTCATCTTCAAGTATTTTGTGATTGTTTGAAGTTTGGCTCCCCTAACTGCACGATCGTTAGAAACTTATGCCATGTTTTGCAATATAATTTTTTTTTTAATCAGGAAAATACTGTTTGCAATAAATGCATTGCAACTTTTGCTTAAAACTTTTTTTTAAAATTTTTAGGTTTTAATTCAAAGGGCTGGTTAAACTTCAGCATATCTACTTAAAACATTAACTGAATAGTCTTGTCTTTTAATACCCTGTTGAACTGTAACA
Source organism: Syrrhaptes paradoxus (assembly GCA_013400615.1). Classification (NCBI taxonomy): domain Eukaryota; kingdom Metazoa; phylum Chordata; class Aves; order Pterocliformes; family Pteroclidae; genus Syrrhaptes; species Syrrhaptes paradoxus. Next base: position 148,016 of record VZTO01005250.1, on the reverse strand, counting down.
CAGCCGTCATACTCCTTTTGTCAGGCTAATTAACTGGTCTGTTTTATTACTGGATTCTCTGTATTACTTGAGTTTGCACGTTAAGATTGTGTTCTTATGTCAAAGTAAAATTCTAAAAGTAGTGCTCACTAATAGTTCTGTTTTAAATATTACAAGTACTTTTAGCTGATAACAAGAGATGGAATTAATTTCTCCCACTCCTCTAGCCTTTCCCCTATTTTCTTCCCCTTTCTCCCTCCAGACTAGTGCAAGTGTGCAGAAATACTTTTTGCAATGAATCTCTAGTACTGATACTTATTTTGGTAGAAAGTTTTCATTAAATTGATGAGTTGTAGAAGCTTCCTTTGATCCCGCACATTGAAACGGCTCATTCCTGACGAGTGAGTTTCGCTGTAAGAAATCCAGAAATGAATTCTGCACACCTCAGTCAATTAGAGGAGTTTAAATACCTCGAGGGCAAATTGAAATGAAAATAGAGAGGCTGTTTTCAAATGCTGACAAACAGGAAAATCAGTGTGACAGGCTCACACTTTGCCTCCACTAAAGTCCCCAAGTTATCTTGGGTTGCATTGTCTTTGAAATCACTGTAATTTTCTAATTGTGCAGATTCTGAGGGGATTGTGGTTTGTTTTTGCTGCTATTTACTCTTGTTTTAAGTACATGATTGGTCTTGGCATCTTTATAGCATCAGATAAATCTGTGATGATGTCCGACTTCGTATCTAGAGTACATGTTTCTGTTTTGAAAGTAGCTTTATCGAAGACTAACACAAATCATTAAGTCACGTGCTAACTCAGATGGCAGGTGGGATAAATAACCCTTTGCAAACAAGCGGCAAAAGGATAAATCTATCCAACGTCCATCATCTTCAATATATCCCTTATTCCACATGCACACTTTACCAGGAGTAAGAAAGAAAAAATTAATATTGATTCCTTCACCTACGTAGGGACAGGAGGTTAACATTTGTGATTTGCAATATTTTATGGCTCAGTGTTGCCAGTATAAAGACAATGTCAGAATTAACTAATACAACGTAGTTGTCTTCTAGATAATAGTGGTGGTTCCTGTCCAAATAGGAGGAAAAGTAGAATTTATCAAGCCCTTTGAACTACTGTCTGGACAAAGATTTTTTTTTTTAAAGTTATTTTCCATGTGCTTTGTGAAATATTTTGGGTTTGAAAAGCCTCAAACACAGAGCTTCCTTAATATCCCACAAACCACACAAGCCTGGATGTTATAATCCTATTGGAGTCTCATATGAATTTAAAATAAAATATTTTTTTCAGTATTATAGGTGTTATAGGAAGCTGCTTTCAGACATCAGTTTGAAAACTGTGTCTCATCTTGTTTCATAATCTCATTTCCTGTTATCGCTAGAAAAGTGGAGACGTTCTTCCCAAATGTCTCGAAATCTAGGGATACTGGTTACAGAAAACTTGTATCGTTCTACATTCACCTTGCATATGCATTTCCCGCAAGAGCATGTGCTCCAATAATGAGTAATTCCAGTTTATTTACAAAGCAGGTGTTTGTAGACTGAATAACTTCAACAGCAAAAAGCTTACTCTCCTCTCTTCTTCTTTACTCAGGATTTAAAAAGAAAATTATTGATCCACTTAATTTGTCCATGGTATTTTTTGGAATTAATAGGCTGAACTAATATTTCTGTAGTTATTGAATACTTGTAACTGGGATTGTATTAACTGGTTGTGAATTCCAGGTGATAGCTTATGCATATGACTCTTAAAAAACCTTGAGGTTCTGCCCTTCTGCAGCTCTAGTCTCAATTATTAACAAGAATACTTATGATGTTGGCTTCAATCCAGCAAATAATTTGGGCCCCTTCTTAACTTTAAGAACACGAATAGCCTTTTTACATATAACAGTACTGCACATCCGCTTAAATGCTTTGCCAGATTGGGACCAGTATTACAGCAGAGTAGAATGAAAGTAGGTTTAGACGCCGTTACTGTTAATCCCAAGGAAGAAACATTGAGTTCACTTAAATTTTCCTGACAGTCTTTAAAAATCATACATTTGACTCACTGTACTTGAAAAAAAAAATCTTCCTTGTGTCTGTTGTCTATATTGTCTAATGTATTTTTGTTCTTTGAAGTGTAGTTAGCAATAAGGTACTAGAACTACATAGGAAAATAAAAAAAAAAAATTCAGGATTCATCTAGTTCAAAAAAATACGATTTCTTCTAGTACTGTATAAAACTGGACTGAGTCTCATCTTAAATATTTACCAAAGTTTAGGAAAAAAAAGGTTAAATTTTTACATTTATGGAGATTAAGAATTAATTTATGTATCACTGCATAACTCAGATTTTCCTCCAAATTAATTCATGATTGGAAGACCCAGACTAATTTGCTGAAATAAACACTGATACTTTTTTTTGCAAGCCCAAATAGTAAGCCTCTTCCTCAAGGACCTATGTTTTGCCTCAGTGGTTTTCTTTGTGCTCTTACAATGGATCAGATAGAATGTGATTACACTGAGTGGGGAAATAATAGTTTATTTTCAATGTTTTCACTTGTGTTCTGAAATTAGATTAATATCTTCTTCAATGTATTATTGAATTTAAAATTATTTGATGTTTAAATTACAGGAATGATTCTTCTGTAGTTCAATAAACAGCAACTTACTGTGAGTTTTTGAATGTTAAAATATGAGAAGAGGTTGGTCATCTCTGATGCAGTGGAGAGATGATTTACTCCTAAGCTGTAAGTCTCTGACTTCAGCTTCTCCTCTGAATAAACACATAAGATGTATTGAAGATTTCCTAGTGCAAATATTTACAATCTACTGGTTATTTCTGAGAAAGATCTCTCCTGGTAGACCCATTTGCTAGACTATTTCCAGAGAGAAAAACAGAAATGAGCCTAGAGATTAAAAAAAAATAAAAATTGGGGGTGAACACCGATAGTTCCTAAGGCACTAATGTTTCCCTAACATTATTAATGGTAGTATGTTATATTATCTGCCAAGTGAATACACAGATATATTTTTTTTCCCCTGAAGCACCTCTGTCTGTACTAAAGCCCAGTATAAATCTACACAATCTATCTTGCTCACTGTGCTAAAAAAAATGTTCACAGTCTTCTATACAATGGATAAAACTATTTCAGTGACCAAGGTTCAAGTCCTCCCTTGTGTTTAGATCATGGAGAGCACCCTTCATCTGTTCCTGCCTCATGCAGAAGCAATCTGGAGAAAAGTGGTTCTCAAAAAGCCTGCCCGTCTTGAAGGGCGGGAGCCATCTGTCAAAGAGCTGCCTTTGTTGCGCCAAGTTTCCATCAATGCTATCCTGCTGTGCAACAGGCTGACATCTGAGAAGGGTAATGACCAAGATGAACAGTCTTTGCCCTGCTTTAAAAATGCTTTTTCTAAGTCTAAATTCTCACAGGATGTAGGCACTCTTGGTGCTTTAAGTAACATCCATTGAAGCAACATGCTGAAAGATTACCTTCAGTTCAGGTTGAATTAAGCAAATGGAAAAAATATACAAAACACTGAAAAGGCACGTTTGTCTTGGTCTTTTTGTTGGAAGGACAATATTTTATATAAATAATTAGAGCAATTGATTGCCTTGCTTTTAGAGAGACAATTATTTAGCTTATAAAAGAAGAAAGTAAAGCAGTTGACCACGGTAAATTTCTGAAGTGGAAGGAACAGTTGGCAAACTTGGGAATTTTTGAGTTGTCTTTCAGCTCAGGTCACAATTATGCCTTATGATACCATTAATTTCATTTAGTATTTCTTCCCAAGAGAATGTATAAATAATTTCTTTGTATAGTATGTGTTTGCTGGGAATAAAATAATTGTTTTAAGGAATTTTCGGGAAATAGTTTAGGAAGCTGGGAGTTCCAACTGGTGTTTTTGGGGTTGAAAGTAATTTTTTTTTTTCAGGGCTGTACATCTTTGGCTTGTATATCTCAGCTAGTAATTACTGCAAGATCTGTGGCTGTGTAGTGGTTTACAAGGGAAATGTCAAAATCTGCAGTTGTTCCTGTTGCCTTCAATAACTAAAATCAAGAAGCAGGGCTATGGCTTTCTCCAAGAGATAAAAATAACTAGAAAGGTGTAGCAACCGGTGTTTGTATTCCAGTAGACAGCACTCATCTCTCCAAGTCATTATGAAACCAAGGCCTTTGTACTAGAGAAGATGCCATGCTTCATGTGACATCGTTCGCATCAAGTATAAATCTGAACCTAAGTGTGCTGTCAAAATTCCAGCTCTGTAATTATATTCTGTCCATTAATATTTGCTTTGCATTTTCAGTAGACAGATTTATATTTTTTTTCATCTTCTGTCTAGGAGTATTCTAGTGTGATCAGTGCCATTATTCTGTTGTCCCTGTGTTTTCCAAATGAATTTCAGTTTAAAGTAGCATATTCTTTCTTTCCATCCCTGATCCGGAACCTTAAAACACCATCGTTTTCGTAAAAGGAAAGTGTGTTTTTAGGAGCTCAATATTACTTAGGGGAATTTGTTCTGCATAGAATCACAGAATGGTTTGGGCTGGAAGGGACCTTAGAGATCATCAAGTTCCAAACCCCCTGCTGTGGGCAGGGACACCTCCCACTAGCCCAGGTTGCCCAAAGTCTCATCCAGCCTGGCCTTGAACCCCTCCAGGGATGGGGCACCCACAGCTTCTCTGGGCAACCTGGGTCACTGCTTCACCACCCTGACAGTAAAGAATTTCTTCCTTATATCTCATTTAAATCTTCCCTTTTTCAGCTTAAAACCGTTACCCCTTGTCCCATCTCTACATCCCCTGATAGAGTGCCTCTCCATCTCTTCTGCAGCCCCCTTTTAGCACTGAACAACCCAAACTCTCTCAGTCTGTCCTTGTAGGGGAGGTGTTCCAGCCTTTGGCTCATCTTTGTGGCCTCCTCTGCACCCGCTACAATGAGTCCATGTCTTTCCTGGGCTGAGGACTCCAGAGCTGGATGCAGTACTCCAGGTGGGGTTTCACAAGAGCAGAGGGGGAGAATCACCTCCCTCGCCCTGCTGGTCACGCTTCTCTTGATGCAGCCCAGGACACAGTTAGCCTTCTGGGCTGCAAGTGCATGTTGCTGGGTCTTGTTAAGCTTCTCATCAACCAGCACACCTCAAGTTCTCCTCAGGGCTGCTCTCAATCCATTTTCTGCCCAGCTTGTGTTTGTGCTTAGGATTGTCTTGACTCCCATGCTGGACCGTGCACTTGGCCTTGTTGGACTTGATGAGGTTCTCATGGGCCCACCTCTCCAGCCTGTTCAGGTCCCTCTGGATGGCATCCCTTCCCTCCAGCACATTGACACCACCCCACAGCTTGGTAAACTTGCCGAGGGTGCACTCGATCCCACTGTCTATGTCTCTGACAAAGATTTTAAACAACACTGGTCACAATACTGGCCCTTATGGAATGCCACTGGTCACTGGTCTCCGTGTGGGCATTGAGTCATTGATGGCAATTCTCTGAGTTTGACCATCCAGCCACATGAGAGGATGAACAGCTGTCTGTCTACTGCTAATTTTGCACTACCAGTTGTTGCAAAAATGCGAACATACCTGTCAAATAATACATCCTAGGATTTTTTGGTGGCTTTAATAGTTGTATTTCTGAAAAACAGGATGGTTAAGAGGGTCACTCCATTATTTGGTCACATTTTGAGGCTTTGAACTGGATCCATCGAGGCTGAATACTGTCAGGTCAGTGGTTGGAATGAGCTGTCCACCTTCCGTCTGATTTCATTAGCTGAATATTTGTGGTCATTTCATTTCTATACTATTACTGTGTGAACAAAATGAATTGACAGAGAAAGCAATCACCCCATGGTGCACGGACTGGAACTTCTAATGTAAAATGTTGGTTGCTTCTCCAAGTGTAGCTAATTATCAAAGATTCTCAAAAGGAGAGCAATACTCTTTTGCAAAATAAGCAGCCAGCATTGTGGACCATGCTCCACAGATCTATTTCTGTGTGTGGAATCAGTATAACATGTTGGAATACCTTATAAATTACTGTAGGCATAAATTACATCCATCTGCACCATATCAGAAACAATTCATGCCGATGAACACATTGCATCAGAGCTTACATCACTTACACTAGAGATAGAAGCAATCAGATTTCTTTTTATGGGTTGGTTGTTCTCCTCCACCCTTGTCCTGTCCTCTTTTCCAGGCAGTAGTTGGTGCTTTTAGCTTTTTCTTGCTGAGTGGTATAGAATAAAATTAAGAAAAAGGCTAGCGATGGACAAAGAATAGAAAAGTGGACTGAATTAAGAAGTTCCATAAACTGATGTTGGTTGAAACGTCTTAGCAGTCAACAGTCTTTTAAAAGACTCATCAAAAAATTAATCTCTGTGGTCTCAACAACTTCATCCTATCAAGGCATACATCTTCAAAACAAGATGCTCGTTGCAGATGGTATACAAGGGTGTGATAAATGTGATTTGAGAGTGTACTTCTTACAAAAATCTTTTCCATGTATGAGAATAATTTATGTAAACTCTTTCTATACTTTTTATATAAATATTTTCTTTACTTTTTAATATAAAATACTTTAACAATTTTGCAGTATGAGTTTTGAACTAAAAAAACCTATACATTCTCACCTAATGACCCTGACATTTGTTTTTATAGTGTAGATATGCAGTCAATCAAGATACTTCATCAGTCCCTGATGAAAACATTTCTTCTCAGGATGTTAAGATTGCACATCCATTGTTATCAATCTTCCTAATGAGAAAAAAGCCCTGAGTTTTCTGTTGCTAAGGAAGGTTGCAATACATATGTCTAGTTTCTTACGTGGTCTTCATTACTGGAGTATTTTAGCCTTCTCAAAACAGATGGGGAGATGAAGTGCAGTGAAATCAAATTTGAAAGTACACAGGAAGTCTATAGCAGACATACAAACTTAAATGAGTCTCCCAGCTTGATTAATATAAAATTGTCCATTCATTGTAATAAAGAAGCACTATCTGAAGTAAGGAGCTTCTGCATAACCTTTTCAGAAATACTAACAAGCTGTTTATACATGGAAAAACAAAGTTTGGTCACATCTAATTATCATAATTATCAGGGTTCCCTGCTTGAGGATTTGGTTATTGTAGCTGTCTTGAAGATACCTCAAACTACCTCTTCAAATTCTTTTAATAAATGCTCCATTAACTAAGAAAAACTTCGGTAGCTGATTTCTTTATTCACGAATACAGATATTTTTTCAGTCATGTAGAGAAATTACCCTGAAATTTACCATCCCTTAAGTCCCTTATCTCTTAATATTGGTTCTGGTAGCCATGCTAGGTAATTAAATCTGTGATGTAGGTTGCATATCGTATTCTGCAATTACCGAAAGGTTCTTGTGCTTTTCAGCATTGTTATATTTTTCCTGCTATGGTCAGGGTTAATGCAGGTCTTGATTTGTAATAACAGATGGAGAATTATATATTATAATTGTAGTAATTCATATGTATCCTCATTATCATCTCCATTTCTCCTTTACCTTAAGGTCATACTGTTTAATAGACTGTGGAGATGATTTTTCTTGTGGAGCCTTTTACCTTCAGAGGTTCCCACAAAGCTTTGCATGCTTAAGGGCTGGAGGTACATGGGAGGGGACGTACAGACCCTTCTGGATCGTAGAGAAATATGGAAGCATATCCCACAAATTGGATTTTATGGATCAAATCTACTACCAGAAGTGCTGTTTCTTAGCACTGAACAATACTTCAGAATAATTTATGTGATTTTCTTCAGCTTATAGTGTTCTGAAGACTCTAGAACTGATAATATTTTCTAAAGATGCATGCCAATTTAATAACTACCTGTGGCTAGTGATGAACCTTAGATGAAAGAGTGGTGTACATCCGAGGTCTTAGGTGCCAAGTTTAGATGCTAGCTTATACTGTTTCTTTGAAAAAAGACTCCAGCCTGGCTGGTATAGTGCTGACACTGCATTCAGAAAGACCCAGTGTTTTTTGTGAAGTTTCTATCCAAGTACAGTTAATTCTGCTTTAGCATTGTTTCACAATCAGAGCCTGAGACTGTATTGCAGCGTGATGACAGCAGTCTTCAGTAAAGGTAGCATATTGTTTTTGCAAAATTGCTTAGATTTTAAGTCATAGTGCAAGCTAAAGATACTGCTAGAGGATATCTAATTATCTGTTTTTCCTCTTCCTGTTTATTGCATTGACTTCATTGGTTAATCCGCATGCCAGTTCTGTTTTCAGTGGCATAATTCTTTGTTTCCCAGACCTTTATCCTGGTAGATATGCTTGAATAGTAGTGTTTCATGGATTAATTTTTGGCACCGAGGTTTTATTCTGCCTCTAGTTCTGATGTTTAATCCAACATTGTGTGGAGACGTGTGTGTGTTTGTGGGCAGCATCGGACACTTCAGAATTTGGAAGCTGTTTCTAAAATCTCCACTTTGTGTTGTCTAAAATGGAAATTACTTTGTTAAAAATAACTTGGTTCACTTCAGTGCACCTGTTTCTATGCAACAGCAAAGGCACCTGTGTCCTATTAATACTTACATTATGCAGCACATTTGAAAATTTTATAACTCAGGTGGATTATCCTCCTGGGAGCCACATGTATCACTCTTGGCTCAGCTCTTACTCTCTCTATATGTAAAATTGTTAGATGATCTTCAGGTTACTTGAATATGTTTGCAGCTTGAATCCTTAAAAACATGTTAATTAGGCAAGTAAAGAAGAAAATTATTCCAGTTTACTGTTAGCAGATCTTCATGCTTTTCTATGTTCTAATCACCCAGTATCTATTTTGAACTGATTTTGCACTGTCATTTAAAATAATAGAGGTACATAGCTGGGAGGTTGTCTACATTTGTGTGTCACTAGCTTTCTCTGTTGTTCAGCGGGAAATAGTAATGTCTCTCACATTGGTTCTTCACTAGGTTAATTATTTTTAGTAGAATATCAAAGATTGTGGACGTATTTTTAAGAAAATTAGATATTTTCTGACTGTAGCAATGTTAATTTAATATTTCCATTAACATATGGCAGTTGGATCTCAAGCTTCAGTTGACTCCCACGGAAAAGATGAAGAAGAAATTGCACTTTTTTGCCCAGAATCTTACTCAATTTACCCTAAAACCGATAGTGTAAATTGACATCAAGGCTACGGAGCAGGGCTGCATATTACTTTGTTAGCTCAATATGCTGTGAAACTTTTTATTTTCTGCTGTGGCACTACAGGTAGATGGGCAGTCTTATGTCACATTTCATATATAGTAGCCAAAGAATGCCCGAATATAATGTGAATCTTGTTTAAAATACGGAACTCAATGGTGATTACCCAAGATGTTTATTTCCATTATTTCAGAATAACATCTTCCCTTCTCTACTTCATAATTTTTCTTAAATTAACACATTAAAAGGTAATGACACTCCCTAAATAGGATTTTGCTGTGTTTTACAACAAGGAAACCCACTACGAGTAGTATAACAGTCATCCAGGATGCATGGAGCTCTACTGAGAGAGACCTTAGACATCAGCTCAGTCATCTCTGGCTTCAAAAGCAATACAAAATATAACTAATTCCTGGCATGTCTTTATGTAACCCACTCTTAAAACCCCCTCCTAGTCTTCATAGGGTCCCTTGGCCGAAAGGTAGGTCATATGAAACCTTACAGACCCTGAATCTGGTAATTTATTTTTTTTTTTAGCGTTTGGGCATTTTTCCAACAGTAGCCTTTTCATTTGTTTCTGTTTTCTGATGGCATACGAACGTGATGAAAGTTTGATCTGCTGATATCCTTGAGAAGACTTGATCATTGTATAAACACAACGTTTTAATAATATTTATTTGGTTCTAAGCATGAATTATATATATTATATTCCTACAGACCTACTTTTTAACCTGGTGCCTTAGGCGGGAGGAACACAGGGGCTAGTGTGTTTTCCTTCGCTTTGAAATTTAAAAAAATGGCTTGGTCTGGATTCAAATATATGGAAAAAGTATTGCTTGTGATAGTTAAAAACCTGAGACCAATTGTGTCAGGGGCTATAGCAATCTTTAGGTAGTGACTGAGGTTAGAAGGGAATTTTTACCCACTATTAGAGTGGTCAGGGCCTTTTTTGGTGGTTGATTGGTTTCTTTGTGGTACATTCTGTACTAGAGAGCCTATACCACTTTCTGGGGTCATGCAGTGAAATACTTGCAAGTGATTATTTAGAGAACCACGTAAATAGGAGAACTAATGCAAAAGGTCTATTATAGCTTGTATAATAAAAATTCTGTTAATAGTATTCTTCCTAACATCTTTTCAGGGCCTTAATATCCTATCATCTGTATAAATGGTTCTTCGTGCTTTATTTCATGGGAAAGCTTGTGAGACACTCTGTTTGCATTCTGGCTAAAGAAAATTATATCAGTCTCCAGGGCTGCCAGTTTAGATAGCATTAAATGCACTAGCCACCACTGTTTTGCTTTAGAAGTCAAGCTTATGAAATATTTTATTTGTATTTTTATTTCTTTTTAAGCATGCATTTTCACCTACTCGCTCTTTGCTCAGTGTGAAATTGAAATTCTTATTATCTCTGTAATGCAGATCCTTCATTTCTCAGGGTCATGTTTCAACTGAGATCCAGATGTCAAGTGCTTACAGGGAGCAAATAATTCATTTTTGTTTTCTGATGTTTCCTAGATGAGCCCCTTGTCAAATCCTGACAACTTGTGAAGATTGTCTATTTTGCGACAGAAGGTATAGCCCTGATCTCATGAAAGTGAAAATGTGTATGATAAATACAGCATATGATTTATTGGATGGTTGTGTTACTCTGTTAAGTTAACCATCACATCATATCTGCTTCTACCATGTTTCTGTTGATACTTATTTTTCTGCTAGAAGTAGGGAAATTATACACATAACTCAAAAGTATGAAGTCAGTTTTGACTAAATATCTCTTCTGAGATGAAAAATATTTAAGAAAAGAAAGGTTTATGACTTGTTTATAGAAAAAATCTCTTTAAAGGACTGGAAGACTATTCTTATAATTGTTCGTGTACAAACATCCACTGTTTTAGAAAACAGGATTTGTAAACGGACCAAGACAGTACTTACAGGTACAGGATTTTAGTGTGTCAGTAGTATGTTCTTACTACTATATAGTATCCATGTTCATACATGAGGTTATATGATGACTGGTCATCCTGCCTGAATCAATGACATTGATCTTAATTGCAGAAATTAGCAATTTGATTGTCAGTTACTAGCCTTCCTTTGAAATCTGTCCCGAGCCCCATTCCTAGCAAGTGTTGAATTATTTAAATTGAGATGTATTTTTAGTTGACATAAGGGTAAAGAAGAAAGGTGGTAATAGCATTTATTGGGTTGCGCGTTTGGTTTGGGTTTTTTTCTGTTGTCTTGTATTTGGGTAAACTCGAAGTAAAACCTGAAATTGTTCACTACTAGAGACTACTCTTCCCTATTTATATTTTGTTATTTAGGATTTCTGTGATATCACTAGGCTGATTCAAGTCTGTAGCACATTACGGCTTTCTAAATGACATTTGATTCTGCCATGTGTCATTCTGTGTTGTGGCACACCAGAGAAATATCATGATTGATCAAGTTTATCGATACTTAATTTATCCTTAATATAGTTTTATCTTATACATCCATTAATTTGATTTATATTCTTTGTCACTAAGTGCCAAAGCACAGATAGTAGTTTATCGTAGTTTATCCTGGAAGATGTTATTTTGAGGAAAGTTCCTCCTTATACTGTAGTTCAGGAGAGGTTTAGTATCGGTTTAGCCAAAAGGTAGTTATGTTGCATTATGGCATTTTCCAGATGAAATTTCAGAAGGGTTGTTTTGGCGATGATTGTATCAGCCAGCTGTGAGGATTTATCTAGAAGATTAAAAGACTAGGGCTCAAATCTGTGAATTAGAAGGGTGGATTTCTTTGGCCTAATTAGTTTTTCGTTATCAGTGTTGCATTTATTTAGCTGATAATGCTTTATTATGCCATTAAGGTTATTTGTTTGCATTTGGAGTCAGGGCAGGGAATCAAAATACAATTTCTCAAGAAAAATGAGGAGGCATGACTGGTCAGCAGTGTCTATGGCCCCGTTATTTTACAGAACACAGCAAAACCATTTGCAAAAAATGCATTGCTGAATAAAGGTTAAGGGAGCTGATAGACAACAACAACAACACCACATAGAACAATGTTCTGGAGAGATTCTGTTTTTATCCATATAAGGACCTTTTTCTTTTCTTTCCTTTTGAAAAAAATAAATAAATACAGGTTAAGGGGGCTAGTTAGGAACTGGGAAGGTGAAAGAACATTTCTGGGCTGCAGTGATTTCCCCTTTCAATCATGCTGTACAAAACACTAAGCATAAGAGCTCAAATAAAGTGGAAAATTGCTAAGGCAAAAAAGAAATGACTCCATGGAGATGAGGTTGATTTTGCGCATATTTGTTTGGAGGTTTGCTGTTCACTTTTTTTTACTGCTGCGTTGCTCACAATACGTCAAAACAACAACAAAAATGAAAACTTGCAAATACCAAACAAAAGTATTTGTCTAGAAAGCAAATTATATTGAAATTGAGATGCTAATGCATAGAAGGGGGGAATACATTAAAGGTGAAGAATTTCAGCTTCTGTAATTATTGTTGTCACCTCTAGTAGAGTGGTGAATAATTTGCTTTTTCTGTGGCTTTCATTTGCTCTTTGCATGGAACAATATTCCGATTGGATGCTGTGAACTGTGGAAGGGAGTTCAGTGGCTCATTGGAACACTCAAGAAATTTTTATTTCTGGCTTGTCTTTGTTTTCCAGTGAATGTAACCCTTTAAAATGTACATAAGTACATGTCCTGTGAAATGAGCTGTAAAGAAGGAAGTTTTGCAGATACCATGTGAATGTATTTTCATGCTGAGTAATCATTGCAGGAGCCTCAATTCTTAACATATTGTGTGTCTCTTTCTCTTACCCATTGGTCACTAAAAACTTAATCTAAAGCCCAGTGAAATCAGTTGGAAGGATCTAATGCTGCAGAAAGCTGGAAAGCTGCAGGAGTCTTTTTTTCCCTTTTGTCTTCCCTCCCAGGTTATATATGTAGTCACTTGCGTAAGGAAGCTAGCGAGATATTTTATGTATGTGGTATAAATCTAGTGAATAAAAGATTTCACCTGTTGGTAACTGTTTTTGCTGTATATTTTGATCTGTATGGATCTTAGCAGATGTTAAATGTCTAGTTTCCTTCATTGAAACCTGGAACTTTTTTCACTTCACTGAAATCACCATGATAACTGCCATCCCTGTATCCTATTTGTCCCCTCCAAAAAGAGACCTATCAATGGTAGACAGTCTTAAATTCCGCTGACATGATAAAATCATATTTATTCCTGGAAAGGTTAATTCTTGGGAATGTTTTGTATGGGAGTGATGGTCCGTAGACCAAAAGTGAGGTGCATTAGCAAAGAGCTACAAGCAATCCTTGCTAATAACTTTTCATCCCTTGGTGTATCTGTCGCGTAATTGTTAATTTAATCTTTGTGGATTTAATTATTCATGAATCTTTAGTAGAAATTCGCTAACAGTTCTTATGTGACTTAGGAGCCTAAGTCTCGTAATCATAAATTAATTATGTAAGTAGAAACAAGAGCCTCATTGACAATCAATTAGTTTTAGGTCTGTAAGTGACACTGTCACTTTGGAAAACAGAATTAAGACTTATAAATAATTTGGGTACTTCAATATTTTTATGGGTTTTTTTTGCTACAAAACAGGTATAACATTTTGTGGTATTGGCTATTGAATCTGAGATGAAGATATATATGTAAATATTTTTTTTAAAAATTACATGATTGAAAACAGTAGCCATCCTACTCAGTAAATTTTAGGTCCAACAGGAGTAAATAGGTGAGCTGTGCTCTGGTTGAAGATACTTCGTCACAAGAACCCTCTGATTATGTAGAGATCTCGCGGCCCCGAAAGCCTTACACGGTGCCAGGTGTTTAGCTTTCCTAAAATGAGCTAACCAATAGTTCAGTTCTGAGTTCTGCTTAGAAGTAAGGGAAGGGAATGTACCCAAGAGGAGTAAACTACTAAAGAAGCTCCTAGAATTGCCTGAACATAAATTCCTACCAGTTTCTTTTAATAGTTTTCTTGTTAGTAGCGTGTCTGCAGGAAGTTTGCATGATGCTCTTGTGCCTTCTTCTGTTCTTGGATTTCTTAGTGGTAAAAGACTGACTTGCAGATGTCACCAACATGAAACAGCAGGAATGAACATCTGCTGCCCTCGTAAACTTCCATTAGATATCTTCCCTGATGTGTCTGAGTGCAAGCCTGGGTATGGCCTTGGAGATGTGTTATGCTGAAGTCTCTTCTAGGGCAGATAGCCAAATTAAAATTGTTGACTTCTGTAGCACAGGCACACTATTAAATCTACATGAATTAGTCCAATAAAGTACATACTACAGAGGAGGGAGAAGACTATGGTTCAATTTATAAAAACATGACATTGAAATATCTTGGTTTTTTTAAAAAAAAATCTGCTTAAGAAGGAAAATCTGAGAATAGTAAACTCTTTAATATTAGTGTGCTAATATCAGTAGTGATGTCTCCTACTTTTCGCATAAATGGCAGTCTAATGTATTATGCTGGTAGCTATCCATATGCATCACAATACATAGTATACGTATATTCACACACAGAGTCTGTGTGAATTACAACATATGGGCTATATGGGATGATGGAGGGATTAAAAAAAAGCAACTGTATAAGTTGGAATATTTTGTTTTGGAGGGATTTTGCTTTCAGAAGTAACTTAAGCGTTGTTCTACAATGTTAAATATTAGCCAGAGTACCAAGCTTACATAGAGCCCGTTATGAAATGTAGAAATGAAAATACCTTATAAGAAATAGTCTTGACTAAGTCTTGATACAAAAAAAAAGATGTGGATGGGGATGAAATAAAGAGCTATGTATTTCTTTAATTATTTGCATGTTGTCTTCATCCAATAACAGGAATTGCTATAAATTTAACCAAAATAATATTCTCTGAGAAGGTTCTACATGAACAATCTGAATAGTTGGGGTTTTTGTCCCCCTTAAGAACACAAATACAAGATTTTGATCATTTTCTACATATCAACAGATGGGCAGAGGGCATTGCCATTGATTTTTAAGTTTAAATCAACTTTGTGTGAAATAGGATGAATATAAAAGCATCCAATGTAGTATTCATTATCCTTATTCTTTGCTATATAGTTTCTTATTGTGTTATTTTGAAATGTTAGAGAGTTACAGTCTATTTTACAAACAGATTATTGGCAATATTTGTCTTAGAATATCTTCTTTCTAAGCCTCTTGGCTAGTAAGAAGAAAAACCAGGGCAGGGCAGCCCTCAGTGAAAGGCTACTGAGGATTTCTGTTGGATCTGCATGGAGTATGACAGCATCTCGAATTAATAAATTCAGGTAGCGCAGGAATTTGAACCTCTCTGAAATCAATAATGACATGCAAACATCACAGATTTCAGTGTTTATCCAACATGATCTGAACAAGCATGTGCTTGGAACAAGACAGGGTGTAGCATGAAGATATTCCAGGACTTCTTAGTCCATGCTTCTCTAGCTAAAAAATCAAGTACAGTCTTTTGGAGAGAGTATAAATCAACTCTTCAGAGAAATGTCTTCTTTTCTGGTTTACAAAGTGCTTCCCCTGACTAAAACTCCACATGAAACTGTTTAATGTTCATAGTCACCCGTCACTCTGCTTAGAGAGAAAAGCCTCTGGTTCTTATGCATAAAGTCATCCCACTCCAAAATGTTTCACTGGGTAATTTCAGAACGCTGGCACTAGTCTGTGTATTTTGATGTCAATAGAGTATGCTTCTGGTTTTTATCCCTAAACTTTTTTTGGCAAACATGAAAAGGATCAGTTGACCATCTGATGGACTCAGTCAAGTTGTCCGTTAGGCTTCTCAATTTGCAGACTCCATCTGGTATGAAGCCAGGAAAACTGTCTGAGAACAAGTTCTGATTTGATTTTTTGACTCCTTAACCTTTTTGGTGAGTTCCACCTGTGAATCCAAACCAGCCTGAAGAAAAGCCGAGTAATTACCTTGTGATAAGAAGAGCAGCACTGAAGGATTTGCCTGGGGCTCAGAACACTGATGGTCAGATAAAACTCAACAAAGTCCCTGGCCCCAGAAGGCTGGGAGGCTGGATCTGCTGGAGGGGATAGGCTTAGAGGAAAGGTCAGGCAGTTGTGAAAGCCTGGGCAGCAGACTGCCTCTCAGATCTGCAGCTGGCGGCGGTCCGAAGCTTAGTGGGCAGCAGAAAGGGATTGATATAAATGAATGAACTGATTCTTCTTTTCTGTAGGCTCGTATTCCTCAGACATGTGAGCAGGTGCGTGTGCTGTCACTACAAACAACTGGAGCTCTTGTTTGAGTCTCCTGGGTAATTGCAGTGGGACAAGAAGACCTGGAGGCCTCAGGTCCCAGGTCTAAAAGTTTGTCCCCACTCTTGCCCTAAGCAAAGTTGTGCATTTACTTTAGAGTGAGTGTTCAGAGCAGAAAGTTATTTCTTTCTTCTCCTCTTGCTGCCAGCATATTTCTAGGACAGAGTATTCTTGGTAGCATCCTATTCCATCTCAGCCACCCACCCTGCTAAGAGTGGCTAATGGTTTCTGTTGGCAACCACTGAAAAGCCAGAGAAGCTTTTTAACTTTGATTTACGACAGGAACCAGAATAACACCTGGGAAGAACATAGTAGTGGTTTCATTGGGTGTAATTCTCTGCCCTGTTTCATCCACAGTTAGGAACGCAGTCAGGTGTCCAGCCTAGCCACAGCCTTCAAGAGTTGTTTCCACAAGTACTGTTGCACACAAAATGATGGAGGGCTGCTGGGATTGCTCTTGAACTCTTTGTAAATACAGTAGCTTTCATTTACTTGGACATCCTACTTCTAAGACTTTGTGACTAAAGAAGGATAGCCAAAAGTCAGTTATCTTTTAAGACTTGTCTCTGCTTAATAACCTTACTTTCTTACCAGTGTGTTTTTTTTTCTAAGAGATATAATGGAATTGACTTAAAACTACTGCAAGAGGTAGACACTCTTTACCTGGGGACAAATTTGTCTTCTAAGTAAAATGGATCTATTGACAAGGATGCTCTCATAGTCTGGAATTGCATTTTTCTTTTTAATCCTCTTAATCATGCATTTGAATATGAATTGTGCAGCTAGCCATTGCGGAAGAATAGTTGGTAGATGTTTGTCTGATAGTCAGGGAAATTCTATAAGATTTTTCGGTATGCTGTTTGAATGTGGCAGTTGGTCAGAATTTTCTGTTAGAACCTTATTAAATGCCACTCTGGCCATAAATGCATTTTTTCTTGAAAGAAAGATGAAGAAAAACAGGGCGTGGGGGTTCTACTAGTATTTTCCCTTTCAATAACTTCAGTGTTTTCAAGCAATGCTGCATCTTTTATATTTCTTCTCCTCTGTGTTCTCTTTCTTTGTGTGAATCATAGGAGATATTTTAAAACCTATTGGACTGGCAAACTAGAAACTGCAAAAAGTTTCCTTCTTTACTGAAACAACTGAGTCAGAAGGAATCGCTTTCAGGGGGTGAGTTGTGACCCAGCCTGTCACTGGCTGCTTTTCTGAATCAGCTAAATAGCAGATACCGCTCAAAAATGTTTGGAAATCATGAAGCTGAGATCACCACTTGTTTTCACGTAAGCCACTAAATACCCACGAGCAGATAGTATTTTATCCTGGATGATGGTTATGAACGCAACTGGGAAAACACCTTCAAATCGGTTAACTGAGTGTTTATATTTTTTGACATCTACTGTTAGTCTTACTCTAGTTTACTTTTAATTAGTTTTTGAGCAGTGAAGTGTTTATGGTAGTTTTTGTTATTTCTTTGTCTTTAAGTAAAGACTGAATTACAGCTTCTGTTACCAATTAAAATAATTTCAGGATGAAAACTGTGAAAACAATTTATTTCCTATTAAGTCCTCTGGGTGCAAATGAAGGTAGAATTTGGATAAATTTCATACAGCTTCCATTGATACATCAGAATTACATTTTTTGCTGCTATTGTCTTAACATAGACCTCTGACAAAAGCTGAACCTACTGGAAAAATATTGTTTGTGCTTGACTTAGGAAAGGAGTTGAAGTCACTGTTTCCACGTAAGAATAGTATGGGACAATGATGACAGTATTCAGCAAAAGAAAATTAACACTTCCTTCGAATCTTATTATTTGTGTTTGAAAAATATACTAATTATTCACTCAGAGTCAAGATTTGAGCTTCAACTAAATTTCAAACCTTTGTTCTCATTGTCTTGCTCTGACTCAGAAAGCTGTTGTAATTAACTTGTATGGGGAATCTGGAGATGACCTAAAATGCTGGTTTTCTTCTGGGTGAATGAGGCGTAGCGGATATGTGGGCAAGGAGAATGGCCCTGTTATGCCCCAGTGATTGGAGGTCTTTATCACAAAAAATATGAGTTGGCGTCACCGTGGGTTGTCAGTAGATGAAGTGTTGGGTCTTTGAAACTGAAATGGCGTTTCAGATAAGTTTTAGTTGTATGTTCATGGGACATCTTATTGGCCCAAAGGGAACATGTGGCTTCACTGTTCTCTTTTGAGCTGCTATAGTATATATAGGGAAAGCCCAAAACGTAGAAGAAGTGTGGTCTTGTGTAAAATGTGAACGTGGCCAGAGGCGCTCTGTCAAAATAACAGAATTGTAATCAAAAGCAGCTGTGGTCATTGTTTCGTTTCTGCTGTCACCTCTAGGTCAGTGTATGGAGGCCATTAGTAACTTTTTTTCTGACAGTGACTGTGTGCAAGTACTTGTGGACCCTGGCTTTCATGTATAGGTTTTTAAAAAGCACTCTGGTGCCTTGAAATGACTTCTTCTCGGAATGAGTGTCTGTGGCAGCGCTAAATGTTTCCTAGCAGAGAAATGCCATAGGCACTTTTAATTGAATTTCAGAGCTGATAGAAAGAGGCAAACTGTGTGCTGAAACCCTGCTGCCTATCTGCAGTAGACAGGAGCAGCCAGATCTTCTGATATTCAGCAAACGCTGCAAGAGGGTCTCCAGAGGAACTGCTTCTGGGAGTTGAACCATAACCTTTTTCTCTGTGGGTGTCACAGTCTCTGTCTCTCACTACAAAATGTGCTAGACAGTGCTCTAAACTTGATGTTGCCTGTGACGCTGGCATCTTTCCCTGGAGAGGTAAGATAAAACCTTCAAATCTGTTTCATGTAGGTGATAAAGAACGCTGTCTTCTTGCTGGGATAGGTGGAGCGTTTCCATCCACTGGCTTCCTAACAAAGGGTTTTCTATACTGTTACTGCTGCAGCAATGCATAGAACTTACCCCCATCTATAAAATCTTCATTGGTAGCCTGCCAGTCCATATGGCAAATTGCTTGGGAGAAAAGCACTCGTGTTGTTGCAATTGGAAGGGGAAGGATGGGTACTGTCCTAATTGCTTGAGGTGACTTGTAAGAAAATAATAGAATAATGCACAGGTCTTTGCCCACAGGTAGTTTTCAGTTGCTTGAAAATTAGTTAAAGGGATTGGGAATGTTCTCCCAGGAACCTTTTTGTATGGATTTGTTTTTAATTAAATTCTGCACAGCTGAACAAAATAGAAGTATTTACCAGATACTACAGGTGAGATTTTTTTCAAAAGCAGACTTTAGAAAGTTTAAAAATATCAGCTGGCATTGTTTTGCTGAAATTTTTCTGCTCCTGAAAATGAGGAAGGATGTATTTTTGCAGGCTGCACTACTGAGTACAAAATGAAGTATTTTGATGAAGGTCAGGACATTGTTTATGTCACTTATCCATAGCAAATATGGGTCTAGAAAGCTACTTTGCAATGAAAGCCAAAATATTTTTATGTTATCTGTTTGCAAAATTAATGTACCAGTATATGAGCAGTAATCTGCCTGTTCATGTCCTGAAGCCACTGACTGTGGAAATCTCGGGGGGATCCTTCCCTCTGAGGCATTGTATCAAGGACATCTCATTAGAATTCATAAAAACTGAATGTTTTCCATTAAATGGTATAATTTTTGACAAATGTATTAGCACCAATAGCAATTTGGGCCATCTTTTTTACTCTATTTAAGTAAAGCCAGTCTGTGAGAATAAAAGAAAAAACTTCCTATGCTTAACTTTTCGGTGAACTTGGAAAGCTCTGTGATTGGCCCGTCTAGAGAAATCTCAAGATTTTAAGAACAGGACAAAATAACAAATCTGCAGATGTCTATTTTCCTGACTAAAGTGGTATAATTCTGAATAACTGGAAATGGAATACCTGGATCTCAGAATAACCCATAAAGTCTAATCGTCTATGTAGCAGGTGGTATTTACTTTCGCTTTAAGCCACACGCTACTCAACTAAAATTTTTCACCTATACATTCTGCTGTTTTGGTCGTAATGATTGGGAACATTTGCAGTCTCTCCTGTTCACTTCAAAGTTAGTAACTTTATCAACTCTACATGTGCCAGACACTTCTCTGCAGCATCTGGCTGTTAAGCTGTTTCATCTTTCTGGGAAAGTCTTGGTTTAAATCCATGATTAACAGTCATATAAAAATGTCCAAGACAGATGCCTTTTGACTTGTGTAGCTTTTGATATTGGGGTGCATAATCTAGTCAGTCTACTTCTCAGAAATCTTCAAGCTTGTTTGGTTTTTTTAAAATTTTTTCCCTGAAGCTTATCTGGAAACGAGCTTGTAGTTTAAACAGATAAAATATTTAGTTACATTTTAAAATTTTTTTGGAAGTTATTCCCATGTTTTCATCTTGAGCTCTTCAAGACGCAAGATTATATGGCATCAGTTCTTTCACATTTGAGAGTTCTCATGCTGCAACACTTGTGGCTGGGGAGACCAAAACTATACATGTGTCTTGAAAAGATAGTTAAAAACAACTATGAGAAGCTAGTATATATACAAGTATTTAGCTAATTCCAGTGGCTAAAGCAGTAGTACTTTTACATTGCTGAGAAATTGTATGAAAATAGGAAAAAATAGTCAATATCCAGTAACGTTGTTACCTTTTTAATGGTAGTTCTTAAAAAATCGTTAAAGCTGAAACACTAACCTCGTTTCTAGATTCTAAAATTTCACTTTGCCTTCTTAGGATAATCTTTATAATTTTCCGAACTGTGTTGCAAAGGGGCTTCTACTTCATTGAAAACAGCGTTTATTTGGGAATCACAGAATCACAGAATGTTAGGGATTGGAAGGGACCTCGAAAGATCATTTAGTCCAATCCCCCTGCCGGAGCAGGAACACCTAGATCAGATCGCACAGGAACGCATCCAGGCAGGCTTTGAATGTCTCCAGAGAAGGAGACTCCACAACCTCTCTGGGCAGCCTGTTCCAGTGCTCTGTCACCCTCACTGTAAAGAAGTTTTTTCTCATGTTCAAGTGGAACCTCCTGTGTTCCAGCTTGAACCCATTGCCCCTTGTCCTATCACTGGATGTCACAGAGAAGAGCCTGGCTCCATCCTCCTGACACTCACCCTTCACATATTTATAAACATTAATTAGGTCACCCCTCAGTCTCCTCTTTTCCAAGCTAAAGAGACCCAGCTCCCTCAGCCTTTCCTCATAAGGGAGGTGCTCCATTCCCTTCATCATCTTCGTGGCTCTGCGCTGGACTCTCTCCAGCAGTTCCCTGTCCTTCTTGAACTGAGGGGCCCAGAACTGGACACAATATTCCAGATGCGGTCTCACCAGGGCAGAGTAGAGGGGGAGGAGAACCTCTCTTGACCTACTGACCACCCCCCTTCTGATACACCCCAGGATGCCATTGGCCTTCTTGGCCACGAGGGCATAGGGCACAGTGCTGGTCATCCTGCTGTCCACCAGGACCCCCAGGTCCCTCTCCCCTACACTACTCTCCAACAGGTCAGTACCCAACTTATACTGGAACCTGGTGTTGTTCTTGCCCAGATGCAAGACTCTACACTTGCTCTTGTTAAATTGCATGAAATTTTTCCCCGCCCAAATCTCCAGCCTGTCTAGGTCTTGCTGAATGGAAGCACAGCCTTCTGGCGTGTCAGGAATGACAGGAAAATTAATCTCTTCTACACATAAAACAACTATAGAACTTAATTGGGGGAAAAAATAATACCTTTTTATATTAAAAAATATTTTTTAAAGTTTGAATTTTAGCTATCTCATGTGTTTAATTTCAAATTTTCAATTTCAAATTTATTTTTTTAAGTAAATTAATTTTTTGGTATGTTGATCTCCATTTCTAAAACTACATAGCTTTCAAATTTTTACCTTTTAGTTGTTCTTTGCCTTGTTTTTTCTTTCCCCAAAGAAAGGAAAAGTTTTGCTAAAACATTTCTTTCACAAAATTTTCATTTTTTTGCAAAAAAATCAGAATAGTTGTTTTTTTTAAACTTGAAACTCTGTTTTTTCCCCTTATAGAGGAAACCTCTTCCCTGCAAAAATAAACAAATATCCATTGACTGAACAAATAATTTAGGCATTAGTAGTGATATGATCCAAACAAGGAAGGAAAAACAGAAAAGAAAGCTAAGAAAGGTGGCATATCCTTTAAGTGGTACAGGTTTTTGGTGAAAAATCACTACCTAAAATAGCAATGTGACCATAAAATGAGCTTTAACACCTTTTCTTGATTCAGAAACTACTCATAGAAGTACAGTGCTCCTAATAGTGGGAGACAGGTCAAACAAACACTAAAAAGGCAACCTGCTAATTACTGCAATAGTGTCTTCTCATTGCAACACGCTACGTAATATTCATGACTTAAAAAATTATTTGATTGTCAAGTCATTGCATTTCAGGGCTTGGGGGTGTGGACAACGACACACAGAAAAATACAGTTTCTATGGGACCAAAAAAATTCAAAGAGAAACTTCACCTTAGAACTGGTCAGACCACATGTTTTATTGGTATTGAACTAAAATCACAACATGCAGCTGTTTAATTTGTGGAAACATTCCATTTATTTGAATTGAGAACATTTCTGTATTATTAATTTTTTTGAAACAAAATATTTTTGATATTTCAGCATTTCGTATTAGACATTTGACATTTCATTTTTTTTGGTCTTGATCATGTCATTGCTGCTTCCCATGTCCACTCAACATTGTACCAGTATCTTTTTCAAACAAGAAAAGCGTGAAGGTGAGGGCAAAGAATGGACAAGCTCCTTTACACAAAGAGCTTTTTGTTGGGTGGTTTCTTACTTTTTTATTTGAAATTGTGCATTCTACCAAGAACTTTAGAGAAAATAAGACTTTTAAATCCTCTTGTTAGTCTGTTCTCACTGAGATGCAATTTTTTTTTTAATATTTTGTATATGCTAACAGAGAGAGAGACATTTTTTGTTATGGTCGTCAGCATTTGAAGTGAAAAATAGGACCTCAATATGCTTGTTAAATCAGGGGTTTTTTTGGTCATATTAGAAAACATTTTATTTACTGTGTGTGCTGTAAATGTTCTTAATTCACTGAATGCCAGATAAAAGTAAAGCAATTTTTCTTTTTTCTCATTTTACTTATATCTTTAAGGTATTTGTGTTGGTTTTTCTATTCTTATAGTCATAATAAATGCTATAAATTTGTGTAGGAGGCTCATGCTACTGCTGTCTAGTCTGTTTCTATTTAAATTGTGACAATGTGACCTACTTTCCTCTCTGTCACTGCGTCTGCACATTCTCCTATTCATGTTGTTAAAATTCAGCCAGATTGTCCTGTCTCGTTAGCTGGACTTGCAGGACACATATGGGAGACCTCAAGGAGGCCAAAACTCATTTCCCAGTCATTCCAAGAATGTGTCACCATATTGATCCAGCCGTTTGTGTCCCAGTGATCTCAAGTAAAAGTTTTTTTCTAGCTATTAATAAAGATTGCTGAGAGATATTTTGCAAAGTTTAACAAAACTACTCGATGATGGTCTGTCCATCTGTGCTTTTAAAGATGAATGACTAATATCCATTGTGATGCGCGCGGATGCAGAAACAAGAATTGAATTTCAATGCTGACTCGGTTTTTCCTCTATTAAATAAAACCTTTCAATTTGTGTCTTGATATTACATTTGATTACAGCTTTTGCCAGAGATTGATGCCTTTTATTCCTTTGTAAATGTAGAAATTTCTTGAATCTTGTTTGTTGCTATTTGCTGTTTTTCTTACCATCTCTTAGCTAGTTAGTAAAATAGAAAGCATGTCAACACGTTCCACTGAAGAAAACTGGAATGGACATGTTTCAGATGTCTGTCCACAAAGGCAAATTGATTTGTCAATCCAGTATTGAGATCCTCTGGAATATAACAGCAATTTCATAGTGAAATTCTCTCAAACTCTTAAAATAATGCTGTATTATCAGTTTCAATTCTCCTATTGTTCTCATAAGCAATGCTGCTTAAGTATTAATGTCTGCATGGTATGGAACATAATATTTCTCAATTATGATTATTGAAGAAGATAAAAATGCATCAAGTTACAAAGTTAATAGATTAAGTTTTATGGTTAACTCCTTATTTGACCTTCCTGCCCCCAGACTTATCTGTTCTTATTTTTTACACTTAGGGGTGGTTTTCAAGGTCTTGAAGAGTGAAATTATTGCATCTTCAGATGATAAATTTGGCTTTGTGACTTAGCTGTTGAAATGTTGCATGCTTTGTGGAGAATATAATTCCATAGCAAGTTGAAGTTTTGGTTTATTGCTGGTTATTCTTGCCACACTACACTTTGGTGAAATGGAAACACAATACTTCTGACAAGGAGCAACGTACATGTAAGGTCAGAAAAATGTCCTGAAAGTTAGATTCTTAGGCATTTGCCTAGACTTGCTAAACATGCCTACGTGAGTTGGAAAAAAATTGAGAATAACGCTTTTTTGTGTGACTCTTAATTGTGCAGAAAACTGAAAATGCAAAACTAATATGGAGCTTCAGAAAGCTGATTGTGAAAGACATAAATGCACCTTGGCTAATCAGGTATTCTAGGTGTTTCGCAAATCTATCAGTCACTAATTATTATAACATAATTACTTTACATGCTTATCATTTGGATACAGGAGATATTTGATATGTAGCCTGCTACTAACTTATCAATAGGAGGTCTTTTTTTGTCTCAGCAGATGAAGTAGTCCTCTGTCCAAAAGTTTCATACAAGAACTACAGACTATTTAAATCATCAGGTAGAACATAAGTGGTTTGTAAATGGTTGCTAGGTCTTCTGTTGGATTTCTACACCACTGTGTATTGTACTGAGGGGATAAATTAGGAACTTCAATTGTAAGAGTTCATGTTCAGACTGAACATATTATATAGTTACTGAAATACAGACTGTGTTCCAGTACACAGTTGTCTTCATTGCTTGGTGTTCAAATTAAGGTAAAAGCAAAGCATCCCAAAATTGGAGAATTAGCAAATTCTTATACAAATATTTTTAGTACTTCAGATCTCAGTGCTTATCACCAAGATTATTAATTCTCCTGTTTGGTGTTTTTTTTTTTTTTTTTTGTGCTGGGGGGAGGAGGTGCATCTAATGTGAATATTTTCCATAAAAATATTTTTGAATGTGAAACAGAGCTGCTATGAACATAAGTAAGTGTCTCATTGTGTGAGGGTTGTATTTGGACTAGATCTTCCAAGAGTGAATGTACATTTGCAATTAGCTATGACTCACAGAGCATTAAAACTCTGCAGCAAATTAGTTTAATTGTATATAAAACCAGAGAAAATATAAAACTTAGAATAACTTTTATATTTTGCAGAAGAAAAGCTTTCCTCCTTCATAGTTAAAAAACTTCTGTCATGTTAACATTACCATATTAACTGAAGAAACAGAAATCTTCAAAGCATTTATTTTAAAAAACCTGCATTTGAAGTTGAAAGTCTCCCATCGACAGGCAGTGGGAATGAACCCTAACAAGGCTACATGATTCACTTAAGTAGTTGAAGAAATTTTGGATTTAGCAGGAAACTGAAGGATTTCCAAATGCAAGCCTAGGGTGCTGTGCTGTGTTTTAACTTCTAGTTTGAAATTATTATTCACAAAGTGTCATTGGGATGAGCTTGATGAGTTTGCAGTGAATTTATTGTTTTGAATAATAGGTATTGAATGTAATTATTTAAATACTAGTGCTTTTGAGAATTGCGTAGAACATAAGGTATTCAGAATTCTCTTCCTCTGGTTTTTTTTTTTGGGAAACAGTCCTTCCTTCCTTTTTATATCAAGCAGTCAGCAAATGCCAATATCAGAAGCTTTTCATAATTGTCCGGAGCAGCCTAGAATGCTGGAGTTTACAAGGATAAATTGGTTTTAAATGATTACTTTTAAATATAAATCTACAAAATGGAGAACAGTTTAGACTTTGGTCCTGTACAGCTACAGTTGTGGCTTTCTCAGCTGATACCGTCATAATATAAACATGATGCCAATTGAATGTGATATATCATTTTGCTATATATATATATGCCTGTTGAGACAGTATGACCTAAATTATATGCTCATGTTTTCTAGTTAGTTTGTGTCAATGATGATGTAATGTGTTGGGTAACAGCGGGCAAAGGCCATTTGGATTTTCCACTTTCTCTCCACAAACATATTAGTTATTGAAATTCAGTTTTAGAGAGTATGTGCTCTTCATTCTATTTTGGATTAAAAGATTCATGTATTGTAAGTGCTGAAAAATCTTGCACTGTAGGATGATACTCAGCACTAATGCTTTTATTAAACCCAGCAATGTATGTTAAGAGATTTTTTCAAACTGTTTTGTTGGGTTTTTTTTCCGAATGAAACCCACACGGGCATTTTCAAGGGAATGTCAAAGACATTCTTGCAGGTAATGGTTATTTGTACCTTGTCATGCACCAACATTGTCACTTTTCCAACACAGAACAAAGAGTTGAAAATCATCAGTCTGAGTCATGTACAGTGACATTTTTCTCTCCTCTCTTCACTTTTTGCTATAATATATACTATGTTTATCAATCTCTTTCCTAAATTGCTGGTCCAAATTGCAAATAATAAGAGATCTGGGTATCTGGAATGCAATGGTCAGAAGATTGCTGTAAGCAAGGATATGAATTTTAAGCAAGTATGATGAAAGGGGTAGTATGTGGTCTTTTGTCCTTGTAAGACCCAGTACTGTGTTTAATACAATTGCTTCAAATAAGAGAAAGGAATGGAAACCAACCAAAGGAAAGTTTGATGGAAAATCATTATGTTAAGTAATGACAGAACCATCTGAAGAATAAAACAATAGCGTGTTGCTAGAATGACTTGACAGTTACCTAAGACTGAATCTGACAAAGCATTGCAGAATATGATGCAGGAAATAATCCTGAAGTACTTGAGAATGTAAACAAAACATATAGAAACTGATTGACATTTTCAAAAGTTTTCCATTGTGGACACGGCAATCTTGGCAAATCAACTTTTTATGAATATGTAATTTTATAAGTGCAGATTGTATAATCTGTTAATAATTTGCATATTGAGGCTATTGCAAGGGTTTACATTTTCACCTTTGAGTTTGTGCAAAACTTCCCTGTTTTGAAAGGCACAAAACATGAGTGAACACATTTTTTATGCAGAAATACAAAAATAAACAGTCTTCCAGCTCATCCTCTTAAATACAAAATCAAAAATGAAAAGTATACCGGGGTCAAATTAAAATAAATTTTTCTCCCTTCTCTTCCTTGTAAAACCAAACTGAAAAAATAATTTCAGACCAAAAGGCACTTTTTTTTTTTTT
>VZTO01005250.1:109984-120059 GCA_013400615.1 Syrrhaptes paradoxus | reverse complement strand
TTTTTTTTTTCTCTGAAATACAATGGTATCTTTTGTTCAGGAATTCTGAGGATTTTAATGACATTTACAGTTCAATTTCTAAAATGAGCTCTTACATATGATGGCAATGAGCAGAAAGAAGGTCTAGAAAACTGGCATTTTGGAAAGAACTGAAAAACTGTCATTCAAGAGAAGAATGAGTGTTGAAATGGCGGAACAATAAAAGTCTTCAGCACTTGAAAAGTTGTTGGAATTCAGAGTAATGCATGGTGGCTGTGGGCAGGATATGTAGTGAGTTTACACTGTAGCAAGTTTTTGCAGGTTTAGTGTTGGGAATCACTTTCTAATAAAGACATTGAGATATTGGACCATAAGATCGTGGAATATCTATCACTGAATTCTTTCTGAACAAGTTAGACTGCCTATCAAAAAGAATGGCAGTTTACCTTGTGAGAGAGGTTAGAGTAGTGACAGAAAACTACCTTCTGAAGGGCCTCATTTTCTAAATTCAAAGTAGGTTAGGATGCGTTCTAGAGCCAAGTTAAAGTTTATTTTTACACTCAAATCTCATAAACTTTCTTCCTACATTTTTAGTCTTTCTCTTCGTATTTGTATTCAAGGTACAAACCTGTTCATAGTTTTGAAATTGTGAACAGACTGGTTTGTTCTACTGCTCTCATTTGAAAATAATCATAATGTATTTCTTCTTTTTACAGTCTCCCTTCAGGCTCTCACAATACAAACCAGCAGTGGTTTTCCCATAAATTGCAAGAATTAATTGTTTTCCTTGAACAACAACTATAATAAGACAAATTAATTAAATTGGTGACTTAAACGAATGACAACCACTTTGAAGAGGCAAATAAGCTGTTTATGGTCATGTGGAGCTGGTCCATAACAATGAAGTGCAAGAATATCACAAAACCACTCTAAGATAACGTATTCTGAATTTTTTTGCCAAAGGAAATGAATTGGTTTTCTCCTGGGATGTACTTCATGCAGATGATTAGAACATGGCCAGTCCAACAAGTAGATGTGTTTTTCTCTCATTCTAGTGGCACGACAGCTGTTTCTCAATTCAAAAGCAGGTTACTGTTTTGCACAAAGGAGACTTTTCCCTTACAGGAAACTGCAACAGAATCTGTTATGAGCAGAGAGGTTTTTAGATGGGCTAGTCTGTGTGGAAGGTTACTAAGCATGGACCCATAGTCTTCAACAGGTTTGGTTCCATCCTAACCCAGAGAATGATAGAAGTTTGTTTTACTCTCATACAATGCGCCAGAGGAGGTTTAGGCTGGATATTAGAAAAAATTTCTCCACTGCAAGAGTGAGCAGGCATTGGAACAGGCTGCCCAGGGCAGTGGTGGAGTCACCATCCCTGGAGGGGTTCAAGAAACATGTAGATGTGGTGCTTCGGGACATGGGTTAGCTGGTTGGGTGGTGTTGGATTGACGGCTGGACTTGATGATCCTTGAGGTCTTTTCCAACCTTAATGATTCTCTGATTCTATGAATGTGGCTTTAAAACCCTGTTGCAGAGTAATGATATAGCTCTTAACAGTGTCATTGGTGAAACTGTTTTGTTTTCACTCTCTGAATTTGGGGCAAATTCATGTGGTGTCAGTATTTCTTTATTTTGTCTTGTATTTTTCTAGTAACTTGAGAATTATTCAAGGATGAATTGATGTGCACGTAGCAGAATTTAAGATAAGGCTGGAAAATGTAAGAAATGTGTGCTTAAAATATATGCTTTGTAATTTGAGGTCATACAAACACAAATGTTTGGAAGAGTCCGAGTGCAACCTTTTTTCTCCTACAAAGTGCCATTATATAGCAATGGATTGGAGTGCCGTTAGACTTGTTATTGAGGGCAAGGTGAAGATCAGGAGTTGACTCAAGTATTTTCATATATCTGAAAGAGTGATCAGGCATTGGAACAGGCTGCCCAGGGAAGTGGTGGAGTCACCATCCCTGGAGGGGTTCAAGAAATGTGTAGATGTAGATTGGGTGGTGTTGGGTTGATGGTTGGACTTGATGATCCTTGAGGTCTTTTCCAACCTTAATGATTCTGTGATTCTATGATTTGCTGATTTTACCCGGAATGGGGGACATGCAAGTGCTTTTATTTCTGTTAGGTGATTTGAATGTTTTCAAACTTGGATTACAATCAAGGTTAGTGTGCAGTTTGTAGAAGTTTGTGGTTACATATTCTTGAAGGTAGAAAGTTTTCTCTCTTACCCCTCCCCAATTTTCTTCTGTGGCTGTGAATTGAGCTGATTTCTTGCTTTAATTCATGCAAGTGCCAAGAGCAATTAACGGAGTCAGTTTATAATGAGATGCATGCAAGTTAGTCTCGCGTATTTTCTACCAGCTGTGTTCTAGAGGAGGTACCGGACGGTGTTTTAGAGTTTTGGGTTGTTTGGGTTTTGGTTTTGTTTTTTTTTCTGCTGGGAATAATCAGTAATCAGTCTTGCTTTTTTAAGACCCCATGTGAAAATTGTGCTTTTATTAAAGGCTGTTATTAACTGTTGTTTTGAGACAACATATCCTGACGCTTTAAATAAGCTATTTAGTTTAAATCCTATACAATCCAGTAGGCGTAAGTCAAAACACTGCTCTGCAGGGTCTCAGCTATTCTTCCTCATCTCTCTGGTCATGTCTTACATATATGGAAAAACAGTCATACATAGCCAGACGTGTATTCTGCTGCATTTTCACCAGTGTCACCTTTATTTATTGAAGTCTGTGCAGGGAAAGTTCCTTGATGAGACAACGTGAAATAACAGATCCCGTTGGAGGTCTTTACAATACACAGTTGTTCTTGTAAATGGTTATTAAGAAAGGAAACCATTGAGTCTCCTTTTGTTCTATTCTTCTAATCAGTTGGTTCTCTTTCAGTTTTCTTAATGCTGTGATAATGCTGGCAGGCAGCAGAGAAAGACTTTGGCAGAGTGAGACATCTCTATTGCTTGTCTGAACTTTGGCACAAGAGTGACAGTTGTCAGGAAATACCTCAATTTATATTCTGATCCCTAATAGAGTTTTCATGTCTTCTGATAATTTCATTTTCTCTTTCCTCATATGAAACCTGTTAAATTTTGTCAGTATCTCCAAGATTTTTTCTCTGGTTTAATATTTAGAGACACATTTGCACAGAAAAGTATTCTTATTCTGCTTGTAAGGAGTAAACAAAGTAAGTGTGTGTGTGTATACATGCATAGCATGTAGAAAACAAATAGGTGGAAGTATAGCTGACAGTCATTTTATATAGGTGAACAAATAA
Organism: Syrrhaptes paradoxus; assembly: GCA_013400615.1. Classification (NCBI taxonomy): domain Eukaryota; kingdom Metazoa; phylum Chordata; class Aves; order Pterocliformes; family Pteroclidae; genus Syrrhaptes; species Syrrhaptes paradoxus. The sequence continues at coordinate 116,798 of VZTO01005250.1, read as the reverse complement.
TTCAGCTTTTCTAATTAAGGTAATTCTGACAAAGTCATTGTGTACACTTCCTTGTGCAAGTCAAATAGGAACTGGCCACTAATGGTTAGAAATACCTGAGAATTAATCTTTAGGACACATTTGACTTTCCATTTCAATAGACATGCACCATCGTTGGCCATGAACTATTTTACACTTTTTCTTGTTTTTTCAAGTATCATTTAAAAACAGAATATTTTCATAACCTCTGTAGATCTATTTCTTAGTATATACATATTCTAAAATTGCCTGTCGCTAAATCTCATAGTCTTTATCATTTTATTTGGATTAAATCTTTTACTTTCTCTAAGAAAAATAAACCTATTCTAGCTTACGTATCAGTATATTAGAGAAACCTTTACATATTTTTTCAAGATTGAAAAAAAAATACTGCATTTTATCTTTCAGGAAACTTTTTTTTAGCCTGACTTAGAATAATTCAGAAGCATGTATCATATCTAATAACAACATAAATTGATGTAGGCTAGATTAGGCCAATTTCATCTGGAATATTCAGTGTAATTTGAAATAGAAAATGCAGCTGCTTCTGACGCATTTAAGTAATAGTAACACTGTACGATTACAGTTGGTGTGTATATTAAAGACTGGAATTTGAGACGAAATTTTCTGTGTTGGATAATTTCATTCCTTCTAGCTTGATTTTCAATACTGACTATTTCCAGGACATCAGAGAATCACAAGGAACAGTAGGATATCAATAAAACTCACAGAAAGTAACCAGACATATCACAATGCCCAGCGATAATTTCGCGCAATGGCCATCGGTTCTTTCAGCTAATGTTGCTGGGATACTGGAGATACAGAATCACAGAATCATTAAGGTTGGAAAAGGCCTCAAGGATCATCAAGTCCAACCGTCAACAGATGTTCTCTGTTCATTCTTAGTTCCTTAGTTCCTCTTTTTCTGTTTTTAGAGATTCCTCTTCAGTATTTTCATTCTACATTTAAAATTACAATATTTCATTCCTCATGAAACGTTTCTAGCACATAGATGAGCACAGATGATGTTTTTTTTTTTTTTTTCCTCTGACATCACATTGTAGGTTTCCATTCAGTAGACATTGTATAGCATCTTCACAATGGCGAATTCAGCAGCAAGGACAGAAAAGGCGGTGTTCCCAAGCCGTTCCTCTCTCACAGTTAGCTCCCAGCCAAAGCACTGAGGGGGTGGTTAAATACCAGAACAGATTGACCAGGGAGATTACGGGCTCTTGTAGGTGTTTAAGTCTCCACTGGAAGTGACCTGAGCTGCGTGCTCTAATTAGACCCGTTTTGAGCAGGAGTCTGGACTGCATGAGCCCTGGAGTTCCATTCCAACCAAAATGGTTGTACAATGAAAATGATTCTATGATTTAATTTCTCCCTTATAAATATTAATTTAAAAATCCACAAAAACCTAGGATGCTGTAGACAGAGCATCACATACTGAAGTAGTGTATTTTCTCTCTTCTTTGTTTGTCTTTAATCTGCTTGTTTGTCCATAAGAAGTGTAAGACTTCTTTTTTAATACCAAGTTTTGCTAGAAGTCTTTGGATAACAATACTGATTGTTATGAAAAATTTATCATAGGTGGTACAGGGCTTATGGAAAGAAATGGATTTGTTAATGAAGATATTAAAATATAAATGCTTTCTAGTTTTCAGTTTGATATTCATCCTGACCTTCCCATACCACCTTTGCCAGCAGTCACATTGTCCTCAATTGCTAGCTTACTGTTCTCAAAGTATTCAGTGCACTAAGACATAGGCACAGTATGAGGAACGTGCTTTGTGCTGCTTAGACCGTTAAATTCACGATCAAATTAGAAAGTTGAGTTCAGGTCCTTTGATACCACTGTCTTTTGTGTAACGAGAGAAAATAACTGCGCGGTGGTTGCATTCTATTTATATGAAAGTATTTTGCCTAATAAAATTTTAAAAGAATTTGAACAGGAATGCCAATTTTTGTTCTTAGAGTGAAAATTCTGTGCGGTACTACTGTGAGTTGTTTACCAGAAATTATGCTTCACCATAGAGGTTGGTAGATTTTGGTGGTCTGTAACATGGTTTCTATGTGGTGATTTTAGACACACTGTGATTAAAAGACCTGCATGAATGCAACTTAATATTTTTTGTTGTTATTGTAAAAGTAATAAGCTTACAGGTTTGTTTTTTTTTTTTTATATTACAACATTACTAAGAAATTGATATCATTGGTGGGGGGCATGATCATTTGGTTCTCTGTAGTTTCCCTGGAAATGCTCTGCACCTCAGTCATTATTGCTCAAAGTCTTACTCCGACAAGGAAGATTACAGTGTGGTTTGTAACCTCTTATCCACTGTATTCTAAAAGAATTGTATTAGCATGAGTGAAGTCTAGGTAAGGTTTGGCAGTGCTGATAACAAGCTGCTGGAAGGTCTCAGGCAGGGCTGGTTGTAGCGTTGTTACAATAATGCTTCCTGACCTGGAAATTATGTTTGAGAATTATTTCTCTGAATTGCTGCTAAGTCTGAATTTGAACATTTTTATTCTTGACTCCCAGTCAGAGGTTGATTTAACAAAAAAATAAATTAAAAACAAAACCACAAATCCTGAACAGAGAGTGCTGTTGTATATGGGGAAAGAAGACAGACAGAAGCAGAAAAAATGAAGAAGTTATCTCACTATTGCAGTCATTTAAAAGATGCAGTGGGGGTGGAAAATGAATTTTTCTTATTGTGATTTCATTTTCTACAAATAATTGAGGAAGCAAATTTTAGTGGAAATAACACATATTAAGTTTTGTTCAGATAAACTAAATTTCAAAAATACAAAAATTTATAGCCATAACTTGAGATTTCCTTATTCAAGAAATTCAGGCTGCCTTCTTTGTCTAATGGGCTCCTCTTCTGTTTTGTGCATGTATTTAAAGCTGATAGAATCATAGAACCATTAAAGTTGGAAAAGACCTCAAGGATCATCAAGTCCAACTGTCAACTCAACACCACCCAACCCACTAACCCATATCCTGAAGCACCACATCGACACGTTTCTTGAACCCCACCAGGGATGCCTCTATCTCCTTACTTTACTGCTTTATTTCTTTATGTTCTTCCTAGGTGATTTTAAATTTTTCTATTTACCCCTTCTCTGACCCTGCAGGTTCTACCTTCTCTTGTTAACCTACTTCCTCGGTGCGGCGTTGTGCTGACACCCATACCCATACAACTGCTTGCATGTTTGACCTGTTCTTTGTTCAGATCCCTTTCTCCAAGACTGATAGCTGTGGTTGAATTATATTTAGCGAGTACTCTACGTACAGAATTCTTACTCCTTCTCAGGAAGCCTTTCCAAATATGTCTCAATTTGTAACGAATGAATTACATTGGTTGTTCCCAACCGGTTGACGATCCCAGATCTGTTCCAAGAGCAGCAAACCTGTGCCTGGATGGTGACAGAGGTGTTCCCCCAAAACGACCAGTGCCTCTGCAATCCCTCCCGGTGCTGTTCAGCGCTAATAACGTATGTGCTCTCTGCTGTGCGTTATGACAGCCTGAGCGACACACCACAAGATGAATAATAATGTGTCAGAGCTGCAAGTAGTTAGAGCTTCCCTCACACTCCCTGCACCTTGCCTAACAAACTCTTCTCCTCCCACACACTTTCCTGACAAAGGGCTGGTATGTATTTATATACTTGCTCTTGTTTAACCAAAGCAGAAATCCTTGCCGTTCTACAGCTTAGCATACAAGGTCTTCATCAGGGTGGGTGCCCTGTAAGCATCCCACTTAAATCCGAAAGGTGGGCATGGGTACGATACAGAAATAGCCCAGAGCAAACGTCAGTCGGTTTGCTAAAGAAGGAGCATATAAGATGCAGGTGTTTGAGGTTTTCTGCAGCAAGGTAGGGAAGTGGTTTTCTCTGTCTTAATATTAGCATATTATGGAAATAAATTGGAATCTGTGAGTATATTGGCTAATGCATTTTTTCTCTGCGTGGAACCGCCTCAGTTATTATGACAAGTTTTTGTTTGGTTTTTTGGGGTTTGCTTTTTCTTTTTTTTTTTTTTTGTGGATCTTTTTTTTTTTTTTTGTGGATCTTTTTTTTTTTTTTTGTGGATCTTTTTTTTTTTTTTTAACTGGACAGCAGGCTTAATGGCTGACTCATAATCCTACCATACGCTCCCGCCCACCTAATACCATAGTGACAAGCTGCTGGTTTTCTTCTGTTCAAGGGAAGTAAGAAATAGAAATTGCCTTTCAAAAAATGGGATTGCCACCGATATCTTGGTATGGGGTTAAGCTGACACAAATGGTGCTGACTACCTGTAAGAAATACTCCTTACCCCTGCAAGGTGACACATGGACCTTTAGCGTGTGTTAAAAGAAAGAAACAAATAAACAGCGTTCTTGCTTGAAAGGCTTTTACAGATGGAGACATATGGGGGCTAAGTGATTAATGCACTTAGACAAAACCTGTAAATCATAGAATGTTCCAAGCCACATGTTTAAGCACCTGAATACCTTTAAAAAAATCTATTTTAGAGGCTTTGTTTGGAGAATAAAGTCAGGTTTAGTGATGTTTTGATGTTGCTCAGTGAAGTTGATGCTGAAGAATTTCAGCAAGATCATATGGGAACGCTCAGAACTTCTTATCTTGAACACATCAATTTAATAGGAACAGTGTCAGTGCTGCTCTGCCTACAAAGCAACAGAAAATCCTAGAATATCAAGTTCAAGGACCAGTCTGCATCTGCCTCTCATTCCAGTGTCTTCTTTCGTAGATTTTAACAAGCATATATTCAGAAATATCTACAAGCTGCATTATTTTAGAATAAATATATGAGAAATTTTCTCCATGCTTTTAAGTCACAGATGTATGAGAAGTTCTTTCATTAAAATATCCATTCCTACAGTGGTTTTGACCATAAAAAGTGCCAGTGACAACATTTAAGCGTTAGCATATGTCATGATAAACTAGTATGTACGCAGATACATATACATATCTGTATAAAAGGCAGAAACAAACCAGGCCTTGATTCTTATTTCTGTGGTAGTCATACAGGGAATGAAACATCTATTTCAGTGTAATTCTGTTATTTTAATAACTATTTGAAATCTTAAGAGAATGCTAAGGGAAAATACTCTTGTAAAAAATTACTCACTTTGGAACTATTTATTAATTTTTATATCAATAAATATTGATATATTGTTTTTTTCTTTTTATTTTCCTAAGAATGAGATAACCGGGGGGGATGGGCAGCAATAAAAAAACACCACAAATTATCAAAATATAAGTATTTTGAAATTATCAGTATTTTTGTTTTCATAGAGTCATAGAATGGCCTGGGTTGAAAAGGACCTTAAGGATCATCTAGTTTCAACCCCCCTGCTGTGGGCAGGGTTGCCAACCACTAGAGCAACCTGCCCAGGGCCCCATCCAGCCTGTCCTTGAACCCCTCCAGGGATGGGGCATCCGCAGCTTCTCTGGGCAACCTGGGCCACTGCCTCACCACCCTCTGAGTGAAAAATTTCCACCTAATATCCAACCTAAAACTCCCCTCTTAGTTTAAAACCATCCCCCTCGTCCTGTCTCTATCAACCCCTGTAAACAGTTGCTCCCCCTCCTGTTTATAGGCTCCCTTCAAGTATTGGAAGGCCACAATGAGGTTTTCCTGGACTATTTTTGTTTTAAATTAATTTGTCTTTAATTATATTTCTAGGGAAAGTTTTTAATGTGAAGTTGAAATAGCTTTATAACCTTACTTTTGGGAGAGATTCATTGAATTTTTACTTTGAACCTAAATGTATCATCTTCTCTAAATTTATCTTCCAGAAAAGGAATTCTAGTAAAACGTACTGTTTGCACTTTAGGATCACAGATAGTTAATTCCTGCTTACAGATCTGTGCCTTCATATATGGAGTTATTAAATGCATTTTCTAAAAGAGATGATTCATTTTAGTTGGCTCATCTTTGAAGAACACATTTTAAATGGAGCTGATTTAACAAACATTGCTGTGTTGGCTTTTGAAAACAAGGCCCACTTGAAATATTTGCAATGAAAATCTGTATCCCTTGACCTCCTGATTTTCACCAGATGTGTTTGTGAGCAATTTGGGGAAAATTTGAAAACTTCAGCCTAGTATTCTAGTTTTCTTAATCTTACCGCTACTTATTGTCCAAAGACTATCAGTGCTGTATACTTTCATGCTAATACTACATCTCATCTCTTTAATATTATTTTTATTAACATGTTGAAGATAATTTCCACCTACATGCACAAAAGAGTGTAATTTTTACTTAAAATTTTTTATCCACCTTTTAAAGATGATACTTAAAGGTGATTAGATATTTCACATTTCATATGCTCTTTAAATGTTGTACAATTTTACTGGAAATGTGCAGGTGGAAGGGAGAGGTGGACACAGGGTGAGAAAATCCAGAGAACTCAAGGTGAATATTGCTCTTTTAACTAACTTATACGATATTTCAGAGTACTTGTGAGGACAAATAGGGGCCTCCTGCCTTCATTCATTGCTAGGTTCTAACGTGCTCCCTGACTTTTTCAGCCATCTAGTTTGAGTCAATGTCTGTCAAAGTACAGACATTGTACAGACAGTACATGACAATGCATTCACAGAATCACAGAATCACAGAATGTTAGGGATTGGAAGGGACCTCGAAAGATCATCTAGTCCAATCCCCCTGCCGGAGCAGGAACACCTAGATCAGATCGCACAGGAACGCATCCAGGCGGGCTTTGAATGTCCTCAGAGAAGGAGACTCCACAACCTCCCTGGGCAGCCTGTTCCAGTG
>VZTO01005250.1:88898-108980 GCA_013400615.1 Syrrhaptes paradoxus | reverse complement strand
CAATGACTTCCGCCATCTCCCTCAGCACCCGCGGGTGCATCCCATCAGGACCCATGGATTTGTGGGTGTCCAGATTACTTAACCTCTCCTTAACCCAGTCTTCATCTACCAGAGCAAACTCCTCCTTTGTTCTGACTTTCTCCGGGGCTACAGGGGTACGGAGCTCCTCAGGACAGCCTCCGGCAGTATAGACAGAGGCAAAGAAGGCATTCAGTAACTCTGCATTCAGAGATCTTAAATTATTTACTAGCAGGTATTGCCTGCTAGGGTACAGAAAAGAATGATAATTATTCACAGGGGTGGAGTTTTACCCTCTCTGCTACCTTATATTTTTCTTGTTTGCCTTGCCTGATATAGGGCATATCGTATGATGGTTATGGTGTCACAGCGTGCACTGACACAACTGTGAAATTTTACTTTTCCTAGTTCAGTTAATGGTGAGTCCATCCTGTTTAACACATTCAGTAGCTATCATTTCAATTTTACAGGTAGGGTGACAGGCATCCAGAGAAATCAAATAATCCATCTTGAGTCAGTGCAAAGACCCTGGAAATACAATCCCAGTGAGTCCTGGCTATAAAGCTTTTGATGTCCTCATCACTGGCCACAATCCTGCAAACATTGATGATAAGGAAATAGGTTCTTATGTATAGTGTATGCATTATAGTATTACAATCCATTTGATTTTGGATAAGTCTAAAAAAATTTTTGTTGTTGTTTTCCAATGACCAAGGATAAGCCATTAGTGATTTAAGAAGAAAAAAAAGAAAAAAAGGACGAGTTGAAAAAATTCACTGTCAGAAGTAAATGATGTTTTTTTTTTTCATATTGACCGATAGGGACTAAGGTGAAATTTTGTCTGCTATATAAGAATGATGTCCAGATTTTGGTTACAGAGGATGCTGAAGATATCTAATTGAAGTAATTAGAAAGTTATGTGTACCTGAGAATTGATCTTGAAAACGAAAGTAATCTCCTATTATTTTGGGCCATTAACTTTTTTTTTTTCTCCCATTTTGGCAATTATTTCTATCAATGATCTCTTTGCATACAACATTTCTTTTTCTCCCCACTTTCTTGAAAGCTATAACTTTCTTTGGGGTCTTGCATGGTTAAATCAAGCCATTTTGCTTTTTGTGATGAAAATGAGAAATCCGCTATGTTACTTTTTCCTTGGCTCAAATGTTAAACTGATTTTTTTTCCCCTATACCGGAATTTCACTTTAAATGTATGTTAAACATGAGGTCAAGGTAGAACAATGCATCTGCTAGGTTGTTACTCAATAATGTTTTGAAGCATATGTAGTTAACGATTTCATTCTCAATAAATGCAAATTGCATTTTCCAGTCATGATAACTCCACAGGAGAAGAAATTACGATGTCTGATACATTAATATCTGTGTCAGAGTATCTTACTTTTGCTATTTAAAATTCACAAAAGGAAAAAAATGGTGTCACACTGTAAAGATACTATTTCTAATGTGATGAATCATTCCTGTCCGAGTCTAGTTGTCTATATTCTTAAATTTTACGTTCTTTAAAATCCCATTTAAAAGAAACAGTCTGTCTTTTTCACTGTACTGATATTTTCCAATGTAAATGATTTATGATTCTATGATTTACAAAACCAAGTATATATTAGATGGGCATGAACAGAAAATTAAGGACCGTGCTCTATTCTCATCTACAACTGCATTAATCTGGAGGCACTCCATTGAAATCAAAGTAGTTATTGCTCCCTATGGAGTGAACTTCTAACAGTTTCATGTCAGTGGCACTCAGTCCTGGAAAGGAGAGAATTTGACTAGATTCGAATTCTAAGCCAGAAATTAGTGCCTTCGGAAAATGGCAGGATTTGGGCCATTTTTCTCAGGACTGTTTTAGAGTGAAAACACTTGAAATTTTGTTCTAAGTCATTTTGTGAGTCAGATTTTTTTTTTTAATGTTAAATAGTTAATTTCAGTTTAAAATGTTCACATTTGATAGGAGTTGAAAAATGTGACCTTTGCCAAGAACTGGAAATTGGAACAGAAAAATAAAAAAATCCTCTTTATTATTGTTAATAATAATACTAGTAGTAGTATTACACAGCTTTTGTTCTTTGCTAGGGTTGCTACCCATGAAAATCATGCTTTGACATTTGATTTTGTCATAGGATAGGGGTTTTGACATGCACTGCTTCCTCATCTGGACTAATTAGTTCAAGGAAAAATTGGAATAGGATGTGGAAAAATAGTACTGGAGAGCTACATGGCTACTGGTATAGTGGAGATTAAGTGTGCCCTATATTTCAGGGAACATATCTACACTCTGTTTCTAACCAAGTGATGGTTAAGAGTGGTTTTAAACTAATGCGTTTGTGCTTGTGCGTGTTGTGAGGAGCTGTTCGTGGTACTCAGAAACAGAAAAAAAAGGGTTGTTCTTCCTTATTTAGGGAATAAATATAACAAAAAAAGTTAGAGGGAATATTAATGTCGATCTTCAAGATGCTGAGCTCACAGATGAAGTTTGGAATAGAAGTTGAAATTTAAAATCACATGAAAAAAAGTCTGTAAAAATGTGGCCTTATTTAAGTCGGCAGAAATGTTGTCATTGGCCTCAGTGGAACTGGAATTCTTCTGCTGGGTACAAAGGAAGCTCATGCTTTTTTTAATATGTAGTTAATTTTGTGAATATGTGTACACCCTTGAGGTTTAACACTCTATTAAATGTTAGGTACACTAAAGTCATGTTACAGTAAACTTAAAGGTGATTACCAACCCTAAAGAGTAAGCCCTTGATAGGGACATAATTTCAGAAATGTTCTAACATTAGCTGTATACACATATATAGGCCCTAGTCAGAACTGTAACGCAACAGTCCCAAGAGCAAAGTTAGGAAAAGTTTAACTTTTTTTGTTAGTTGTTTGTCTTTTTCAGGTTTTTTTTTCATCAAAGCAGCACATGTTTTAGAAAAAGAAATCTGCTCTGCTAGTTCTGAGTTGAATGCTAGACACATAATTTTCCTAAGCACACAGGGGTATAAGAGAATCTGAGAGCAGACTAAAAAAAATATTTTTACCAAATAAGTATAGGGCTTCTTACTTTCCTTCCATGTAAATACTTTTACAAACTATTAAATTACAGAATCATGGAATGGCTGAGGGTGGAAGGGACCTTTGAAGGTCATCTGATTCAACCCCCCTGCTCAAGCAGGGCCACCTAGAGCCAGTTGCCCAGGACCATGTGCAGATGGCTTCTGAATACTTCCAAGGGGGAAGACTCCACAACCTCCTTGGGCAACCTGTGCCATTGCTCAGTCACTCTCACAGTTAAAAAGTGCTTCATGATAGAATCATAGAATCACAGAATGGTTTGGGTTGGAAGGGACCTTAGAGATCATCGAGTTACACCCCCCTGCCATGAGCAGGGACACCTCCCACCAGCCCAGGTTGCTCAAAGCCTCATCCAGCCTGGCCTTGAACCCCTCCAGGGATGGGGCGTCCACAGCTTCTCTGGGCAGCCTGAGTCAGTCTCTCACCACCCTCACAGTGAAGAATTTCTTCCTTGTATCTGGTCTAAATCTGCCCTCTTCCAGTTTTAAGAGGGAATCTCCTGTGATTCAGTTTGTGCCCATTGCTTCTGGTCCTGTCACTGGACACCACTGAGGAGAGCCTGGCTCCATCCTCTTTGCACCCTCCCTCCATGTATTTGTAGACATTAATAAGGTTCCTCTGAGTCTTCTCTTCTCCAGGCTAAACGGTCCTGGCTCTCTCAGCCTTTTCCCATAGGAGAGATGCTCCAGTCCATCATCTTTGTGATCCTTTGTTGGACTCTCTCCAGCGTGTCCATGTCTCTCTTGTACTGTGGTGCCCAAAACTGGACCCAGCAGTCAGCTGTGGCCTCACCAGTGCTGAGTAGAGGGGAAGGACCACCTCCCTCAACCCGCTGGCACGGCCTTGTCTAGGGTAGCCCGGGGTGCCATGAGCCTTCTCCGCAGCAAGGGCACATTGCTGGCTCATGTCAGCCTGGTGAATGGATTGTCTGTGCTGTAATGGAAACACTGACAATATGGGATTCTGTTCCATCAACACAAGTTCTACAAAGTCTTTCTAGACAGCAGGTTGCTTTTCAGTGATGGATTGTTAACTTCAAAGGTGGAAATTTTTAGAACAACTGTAAAATGATTCTAAACTTGTGCTGTTAACCTGGCTGGATAATGAACATACAAAACCGATAGATTTTATAATGCTATGGAGAGATGAGTCTATTGAACAGTCATTTAAACTTCCATGTGCCAAAATCACATGTGCTGTGGTTTTACCCAAATTTTCCTGAGAGGAGGAGGTCTCTTCTTTTACTTTTTCCAAGTCTTCTCTGTGACCCTGTAGAAGTTATGTATGAAACAAAATTTCTCGCTAGAACTGTAAGCATCAGAACGAAAATATGTGAAAATTAATAAATGAGGCAGTATTATAGTTAGCTGCTAATTTTGACAGTTAAACGTCTGATTTTAATGGGTTTTGCACTAAAAGAATTGACCAATAATCAGTGAAATCACATATACAGGAAAATATATACCGAGAGCTTCAGTTATATTCCAAAGATCAAAGTCTCCTTGTGAGACTATGTATGATGTATTTCATATAGTCTGAGATTTTTAGGATCTCTCTTGAATCCCTGAATTGATTAGTGAGCTTGATTCTAGATCCGTGCAGTCAAAAGTGTGTTTGTCAGCATTTTTGGATCCTTTTTGAGAGTAGTAAGCTATAAGAAGATTCAAGTAACTGTCTCTATATGCAAGAAGCTTCTTGTTAGCCATGCTTAATAAAATGGAAAGGATCATATGTTCCACAGCTTCCTTTATGATTTTTTTCATGTTTATTTAAAAGGAAGGCTGGGCAACCACTGACTTAGAACAACTTGAAACTGCTTTTCAGTTTACTTTGTATAAGCAAAATGGTCAGTTTCACGCTTTTCCTTTAAACTTTGATTACATTTATTCAATTTTAAAGTTTCTCTACCCCTCTATCTACAGATCAGAATTCTCATTTCATGGGCTTTATTCATGTTTTAATCTTTCTAAATAATAATTCTGTCCAGTGCTAATGATACCATTTTAATATTTGGTTAGTGAATCGCTTATTGTGATAATACGAAAATATTTGTTTTAAATATGGGTGGCATGCACGCTTGTAAAGCAAATAATACAATTATTTCTTTTATTTTGTTTAGTAAAGGAACATTTACCTTTTCATATAGCATGCAGTGTCATCTCATAAATATTGCAAATTAGATTGTTTTAAAGTTATGTTCTAAGAAGCTAATCGCTACTTTTAATATATTTAATCACTATATCACGATGTTTAATTAGGTGATAAAGTGTAATTGGTATATTAAAAATAGCAAACTTTAAGAGATAGCCTATATCTTAGGCTATTTCATAGCTGTATCATAGCCTACAGCGTATTATGGTTGTGATACTGATTTTGTGTTTAGTCACATCTGTGTCAGCAAATACACTGTCTTTGTATATAAATGTATATCTGTACATTTATTTAAGTACTGGTATCTGTTAGAAATGTGCATTTTGTTGTCCTTTGAATAGCACAAAAAAAATACAACGTGTACGAATTTCCGTAGAAAGGGAAATACGAGTTTGTATCTACAGAGATACTGTCGTTATTGCAGGTTCTCGTGTCTCAGATTCTGATTGGCTCCTCAAAAGCTGGCTGTGTTCTGGTGTTGATGCCCGTATATTTGTTTAATTCAGTTACAGAAAGCTTCACTATTGCTGACAGGCTCTTTAATATTAGCAGGAAAGTCTTCAGGCACTTTTTAAAGAAACAGTGGAGCAAATACGTATTAGGCTGTGATGTTGTTATCCTTTTGGGAAAAGGAACAGCTTTGTGTTTTGGGGGATTTTAAGGAGCGAAAAGAAAAAGACTCTCATAAGACGTCTGTAGGCCCAAAATATACCAGCAACATCAATGAATCAGATGGGAACAAAATAAGCTCACCAACCGAGGAAAAGATTGTTACTTGTCAGCAACTTCGTCTCCTGTCACACTTGCAGCCTTCTCCAAAAATCCCCAAAGTCTTTTAAGCATTCTTGAAAGGCCATTATGTTTGGGTTATTTATTCTCGCAACACGCTCAGTCTTCACTCATTCTAGGTAATTTGTGTTTGCCATTGATTTCAGAGATGGTAAGATCAGACGCTAAATGATCTGACAGTGATTAAGGACCTCGTTCCAGTTGCGTAGCTGATATCTGGTAGAACTTTCTCACCAGAAAGCCCTCTGAGTCAGTAGAATAAATCTGAAAGTCAATGTCAATGATTCACTAAGTGTTATTTGACTGAACTCAGCTAGTTTGTGGATTTTATAATTCTAGAAAAACTTGTACTATGCCATAAACTTAAAAATTTATTTGATTTTCAAGTATGCCAGTTTCAAACCAAAGTTGATGGCCTATGTAAGGATACCAAACGTCAAATCACAGAATCACAGGATGGTTTGGGTTGGAAGGGACCTTAGAGATCATCCAGTTCCAACCCCCCTGCCATGGGCAGGGACACCTCCCACTAGCCCAGATTGTCCAAAGCCTCATCCAGCCTGGCCTTGAACCCCTCCAGGGATGAGGCAATGTAACCTGGCTATTCAAGAGAGGACTGAGCAAAGAGCAAAGCTACATTATTGCATGCAAGGGATAACTCAGAATTACTGCTTAGGATATTAAATTTGCTATAATTACCATGAAAGTGCCTGACTGATTCTTTTTTGGGGTTGTGTGGAGGAGTTAGATCTATAAATAATTTCTTTCTGATTTTGAGAGAGACAAATGCCGACACATTCATCCATGTTCTGTTTCCCGTGATCCTGGAGAGGGTAGCGTAACTTTATACTTGCAAAGTTTGCAATAAAATTTCTGTTGAATTTCTGTCCCCTGAAAAAAAAAAACAAGGCACAAGCCCAATTGTAAGCATTTTAGGTAACATCCATAAGCACATCTGACATACCTTGGCAAATAGGTAGGTGCATAACACACCTATGTAACACTCCCCTAACAAACCAGGGAGTCAGGTTAGAAACCTCAAAAAGCCTGGTTGGATTCATCCTAATCAAAGTGTGGCAGATTTGATAGGTGAGCAGAGACATTGTCCTTCTGTGTTGCTGTCACTTAACAGGTCACTGGGGCCATCGCTTAAACCCGCTGAAACCTTGAAGGGGCTTTTGGCCTGGAATATCTGCCAAAATGAAGTCTTAGGTAACTTTTATGTGTATTTAAGTTTTAAACAAATGTTTATTTCTGTAGTTAGAAAACAACCTGTCCTCCCATGCATATTATTTCTACTGTTACATTTTTTGAAAAGATGACTTTATACCTCATTTCATTTTATTGCCATTCCTCTGCATCTGTGTCTAGAGTTGGTACCTGTGAATACCAGTTGAACTGTCAGAATCAGACAGGCTTTTAAAACAATGAGTTTTGACGTTCCTTTTCCTTCAGATGATCCCTTGTTTTTTTTAGGTTGGGAAGGGGGTTGTTTGTGGGGTTTTGTTTTGGTTTTTTTGGGTTTTGTTTGTTTGGTTGGTTGGTTGGTTTTGTTTGGTTTTGGTTTTGGTTTTGTTTTTCAATTACTGTTCTCTGACTTGGGAAGGTTTCTTAAGGTAACCCTGAGTTTGTTCCCAAACTGTCAAGCAGGTGGCAGCAGCGCCGCGCCGGAACCGCTCCCCGTCCCCTTTCCCTGACATTAAGTGTTAATGCGATTGACCAATCAGTGCTAAAATGATGGGAGGTAATCGGGTAATTGTATTTTACTGATCACAAGCAGAGAAAAGAAGGCAGAGGGAGGGGAAGAGAAAGACGGGAAAGAACAGAAAAGGGGAGAAGGAAGAGAGAAGCCAAGAAAAATTGGCCCTGGGACATTGGCAAATCCTGGGGGGCCGCTGGAAGGTGGGGAGTAAGAGAAAGGCAGAGCGAGAGCAGAGTGGAGCTACTCCCAGCAGCACCAACAAGCAGCTGTCAGGAGCTGGTGATACATATATATATACGTGCATGCATATGTACGTGCACACCCAAGGAGAATTCCAGCTGGAGCTAACGGGAGGGAGGAAGGGTTTCGGTGGTGCAAAGGGTTGCGCATTTCAGGGGTGAAACTGAAAACTGGAAGAAGCGGCTGCGCTCCTGGGGATGTGTCATCTTGGAAAGGAGGGAGGCAGGAAGGAACGAAGAAAAGAGGGAAGATAGCTGGCAAGGGGAAGAAGAAGGGAGGCTAACTCACTGTTGTGCAGCAAGGGGAAATCCAACTTGTAGATCTGAAATACACCAGACTGAGCTGGGAGATGAGAGCGGATCTGCATTGAAATAGAGAAAGAGAGGAAAAGGGAGGCAGGCACTGGAGAGCTTTTATCCTTCCTCTCTCTGTCTCTCTCTCCCCCCCCCCCCCCCCCAGAAAGGAGAAAGAGAAGTTTATCCGTCTGGGTGCTGCTGTATCTGTATAGCTGCTGGACAAAAGATGGAGAGGAAGCTGAAATGAAAAGCAAAGGGTGCTTGTGAAATTTACATCTAAGAAGACAAATCACGCCTCCCCAGGCTTCTTTTATGCCCCATTGGGGGAGTTTTAACATCAGAAAGATTTTGAGAAGGGGGCGGGGGGAGGGAGGGGGGCAAAGGGGAGTGTGGGCGTTAAAAACACCCGTCCCAAGTGTTTAAAAAATAACAAGGGGATGGATTTATTTTTGACAGCTGGTGGGAACCTTGAATTTTTCTCTACTCCCTCCCTCCTTCATTCCATTTAATGTGAGATTATGAAAATGCAGAGGAGTTGGAAGGAAGGCAAAAAGATATAATGTGGAGTTTGAAGCAAGGAGAGGGTGCTGATGCTGTGGATTGCTGGCTTCTTGCTGAAATCAAAAATCCAATTGCGCACTGGGTTGTGATTGGAAATCTAATAAGATCTTTGGAGAGGTGGGAGAGAGACTAAAAGTTTATTGTTTTGACAGGCACAAATAAAAATTGCAATGGAAAAGGAGGTTATTTTCTAAAGGAGTTTGGGGGATAGGGAAAACGAAGAATGGGAATCCCCATTCAAACACGGAGCCATACCGATTGGATAATTGATAGTGCAGCAAAGAAGGAGGAAGAAGAAAATTGCCTGGCAAGACCTGGATCTTAACAGTCACAACAAAATTACATTAAGAAGAATACAGATGGAGTGTTTCTTAAACAGAAATACAGCCCTTTCTGCTCTCCAGAGAAAAAACAAATAATGAGCAATGGAGAGCAGTGGAGCCAGAGAGGCAGAAAACCTCAGGAAAAGGAAACTAGGCAAAGGATCCACAGTGGAATGAAAAGTTTCGGAAAGGAGAAGGACCATTCATCCTCTGCAAGGATTTTTGGTTTTTTTCCTGTTATTTTAAACCACTCTTCTTCAGTGAAGGCAAACACCAACGTTACCACTACAGGAATTTTAAGCAGAAAAGTTGAAAGCCACGGAGAAAAATAAAGGACAGAGAAGAAGAAAGCAAAATTGCCGGAGGGGGAGAGTTCAGCAGCGCTGGTTTGGATTGGCACCTGTATGGACTGAAATTGATGGGAAATTGCAATTGGATCTGTTTCATTTTTATTTCCTCTCTTGTTTAATTTTGCTTTGGTTGCTGAAATGAAATAGTTTTCCTAACCCCTCCCCCACCCTGGTTTTTCATAACGACTCGGGTATCGAGCTGGATAGTCTTTGAGGATACAGTAAGTACAGTTTCCATTTTATTATCTTTTTTTTTGAAAAAGAAATATGCCCCATTGCTTCTCTTCTTTCTTCCTTATCCCTCTTTTCTCTGTCTTTCCCCCCACCTGAATAAAAAATCTGACTGGATTTGGATAATGGCTGGAGGGGGGGCAGTTGGGAAGGGAGGAGGGAAGGAATAAGGACAGAGCTGAATTCTCCCAGTAGCTCTAATGTTCCCCTTTGTAAAACTCCAACCTCGGTAGGATGTTGCAGGCGTCTGAGTGCGTGGCTCTATAGCATTTGTAAAATGTTCACTAGCAAAGAAATCTTTGGAGAAAGCCCCTGCAGTGAGGTGGGGGGGGATGCTGCCTGATCGCCTGGTCTGTACAAACGAATGCAAGTTGCGTAGAATTGGACGCATGGAGGAGGTTGATTTATTTCTTTAGTAAGCGTTTAAAAGAGAGAAATGTTCTAATTTGAATGCTGGCATGGAGTCTGACATTGCAGATCAATATGGTGTATTGCCAGGGAAATTTTATTATCGAGCAGGGGGGTGAGGAATGGCTTTTGTTGGGAATGGGGGGGGGGCGGGGGGGGTATGACAAGGGGCTTGAATGGATTTGGAGGAGGCAACTCTCAGAGAAATGGCATATTTTCCACTCCATTGCTGAGAAAAAGCAGTAACAGGCAGAGAGAGGACGTTCTGCTATTGAAAGGGAGTTGAGGAAACTGCTGTACTCTCCACCCGTGCCCTCCAGATCTCCTAGGAAATTCTTGGTCATTTTGTGGTGAATCCTTCAGGCTCCCATAGGACTTTCATGGGAGTTGAAGATTCACTTTGATTGACAAGTGGTGAGCAGATACTGTGGTGTTAGGAGGTTTTTATCGTCGTGCTGATAAAAGGAAATAACAATAACAGAGTGGCTTGTAG
The DNA here is from genome assembly GCA_013400615.1 of Syrrhaptes paradoxus. Taxonomy (NCBI): domain Eukaryota; kingdom Metazoa; phylum Chordata; class Aves; order Pterocliformes; family Pteroclidae; genus Syrrhaptes; species Syrrhaptes paradoxus. The sequence continues at coordinate 98,341 of VZTO01005250.1, read as the reverse complement.
ATGGTGGGGGCTCACCGATCATGTGTAACAGGCCGGTAAACAGCTCTCCCTTCCCAGAGAAACGTGGTGTGGGGGTTTGGAATAAAGGTAGGGTGTTTAAAATAGAGATCCTTGTTTTCCTGTGGGGAAGAGTGCCAATTCTGTAGGGAGTTTTCTTTCTCTTCCTTCCCCTTCTCTCCTCCCTCACCTCTGCCCTCCTGAAGCTTGGCCTTCACATGGAGAGGTTCCAGCTGAAAGGATTAGGCCACAACTGGTGGAGAAAGAGAGAGAAAAACCAGATAATTAACTGAGCCATTGAACAGATATGGATATTTTTTTGGCAGGCAAGGTGGAGAACTAGCTTCGCCACTCATTTTACTTTTATCTAGCTGCAATATTCTCAAGTAGATGAAACAAGGCGGGGATAGGAGAGGTGTTGGTAGAGCCAGATCTTGATTTTAATGTTATTTTCTGGCAAAATTCCCCTCTTCGCAAGCTTCCTGCGTGAAACAATACAAACCAGAGCTCTAACTTCTCTGGATAAATGCATAAATAAATATTAGCATCTTCCTTGTCCCTATCCCCATCCCCTTCCTCCATTCACTCCCATCATCACTGTTACTTCATGTAAATGTCCTGAATCTTGTGGCATAGTGGAAACGAGACCTCCTGCCTCAAAAATGTGTCCCATGCACTTCTCTTTGGAGGTCTTAAACATTGGCTGCTTGTAAATGTTTAAGATTTAGGGTGCAATTCTGCTCCTAAGGAAATCTCTGGAAGTTTTGTGTTTGGTTGCATGAATGAATCCGACCCTTTGTGCTGTTGTGTTCAGAAAAAGAAGGAAGCAGGCACAGCAAAAAAAATTTTCTTTCCAGCTCCAATTATTCCCATCTTTCTCAGTATAGCTAGATCGGTCCAGTATGAAGTGCTTTAGCATCATTTATTTCTCTCGGCACATGTTTCCTGGTGGGACACAAAATGGGTAATAAGTTTGTCAGCATCTGAAAATAAATGCAAAACTCTGTTCTCCCTTCCTTCATGTATCATTATAAGTCTGTGCTCCATTGTGGGCTACACTTAGATCAGCAGTTGCAGTAATAGAGCAACTAAATTTATGTTAAGCTGCTGCTCAGTAATTACTGAAGGAAAAAGAAGCTGGCTAAGGAAAAGACATCTCCAAGCTTTCCCCTGGATTGCTGTCAAGTGAACACATAAACAGAAAATTTGATACAGAAACTCCAGTTTCTGACAAGAGAAAGCTGCCAGAGGTGCCTCATTCATTTTGTACAATATCTAGCAGGAGGATTTTCTTTATGCAATAGGGAAGCACTGGGAAAATTCAGCCACCAGTTTGGGCTGAAATAGGCAAACCTTGTCAAGATTAAAAAGCTAGAGATGCGTGTCTGTTTCTAAAGAGGCAATAGTTTCACACTTCAGTGAATCATTCACTTAATACAGTAGCCAAAAGGCGCATGGAACAACCCAGAGTTTTTAACTCAGTGTCATGCTGGGAACAAGTATAACATTTCTCAGTGTTTGTGCTGGGTCTTATCCAGAGTCCAAAGGGCTGGTCATAAACTAAATGGCCAAAAATGTCAATCCAAACATCCAGCTAAATGAGGAGCAGCAAATCTGCTCCAGTGGAAGCAGGAGCTGGCTGCCTCTGCTGCTCCCCTCGCACGCGCCTGTGCGCAGGTGGATCACTCAGCAGTTCCTGCTGGTCCTGAGGGCTGTCTCCTCTCCAAACCATGGCCAATCCTTTTGGTAATGCCTTTAGATTAGGCAGGGAAGCTGTGGACATCCCGTCCCTGGAGGGGTTCAAGGCCAGGCTGGATGAGGCTTTGAGCAACCTGGGCTAGTGGGAGGTGACCCTGCCCATGGCAGGGGGTGGGACTGGATGGTCTCTAAGGTCCCTTCCAACCCAAACCATCCTGTGATCCTATGATAATGACTCCAGGCAGCTGGCATTTGGGTGCTGTACAGGGAACCATGATGTGTATATTTAGGAAACAAATGCTTGTACAAAAGGCAAGAGAAGGCTGCATTGGAGGGTCCTGCTCCGTTTTTTCTAGCTGTTCTCCAGAAGGTCAGAGATCATGCAACTCAGACTTCAGGTATTGGCAGACTGTAGGGTAGTAGTGCAAGGGGGTAGCTGCTCCATGTCTTTTCACGTGGCGGGAATGATTCGCACTGTCTAGAACAGGATCAGGTTCAGTTTGCTGGAGCAGCAAATTTTGTCTCACAGTATCTCCCAGCCTGGTAGCACTGACAAGTGAAAAATGGGCTTTCAGAATGGGTGAGACCCAAGAAAGAATGCTCTAGATGTGAGCCAATACAAGCAATTGTGTGGGACTGGAGGGAAAGAAAGGGATTCCTGAGGTGCTGACATGACTTCCTACATATAAACTTTAAAATTATTTGTCTGCGACCTAAAAAGCCATCTCCCATATGACATGGCAATTCTTGATATAGAAAGATGACACCAGAAGATTTTGAATGGGGTTCAGGACAGGATTTTAGCACATTTTGAGAGAGCTTGGTGCTGGTGAAAACTCACAAACCAAGATGTGCAAGAGCGAAGTTGCAATATATTCTCTGCAGGAGTGCACTGTGCACAGCAGCTGTACGTGAGAGCCTCCATCTCGGTGTGCCTTCCCTTTGGCTTGGAGATCTCCCTTGGTGTTCTGAATGCTAGTGAGGGAACAAAGAGAGAGAGAAGTGCTGGAATTAGTGCCACTTGCAGTCTGGGATGAAAATTACTCTGAAGAAATACAATTAGCACACACCAAGCCATTTCTGGAGTAGTCAAGCTGATTGGACTTCAGGCTGCTATGAGCAGGGGACCCTCCTTCTGCATCCCCATCCATCCCCTGGCCAGCAGCTCTATGAAAATCATAATGAAAAACAAGCCCTGCTTCAGTTATAAAGTGCTGCCCCTGCCAGATGAGAAGGATTTAGGGATAGCAGGACCCACGGTGGTCTGGAAGGCAGCCTTGCAGCATGCTGAAGTCTAGCAGTGTGGGCAAGGAGCTGCCCTACGAAAGGACCCTGTCTTCACTTCCAGTAATGGCAGAAGACATTGGGGCTTGGCTTGTGACATTTTGGAGTGCTTTATTTAATGATGTTATGCAGAAAAGAAGGGTGCCTGCTATTTAGCTGTACTATTCCAGTCATTTTTTTCTCTTGAGGGATAGAAATGGGGATGCAAGAGGGGAGGTGAGTGTGCTAGTGGTGTGCTTTAATTGCATATTCACGAGCTGCAATACATTGAAGTGAATCAATGTGTAGTTCCTGGTAGGGGGGCCGGATATTTTGCTATCTTTTAGAGGAAAAGGCAAAAAATCAGACGCTTGTGCATGTACACAATAAAAGAGAATCAGGATTTACATTTGGTAGCCAAGGAAGCAAGAGCAGAATCCTGCAGGGCTTTCTGTTCATTGTTTAAATGTTGCCATAGCAATATCTCAGGGCACAAGTTACGTGTTTTCCACTTCTGGAGTTGAGCTTTTCTTCCCTCTCTCTCTCTCTATTTTTTTCTCTCTCGATATACACAGCAGCAGCAGCAGTATCTCCACAGAACTTTGCATGGCGCTAGGAAAAGGTGTTTGAAAGCTGTGCCATGTGTTTGCACGTGTCCGTTTGTCTGTTCTTCCCTGTCGTTTGCTAAGATGTTGGAAAGCCAGTTAGGAGGAAATTATTGGATAGAAGTCAAGTGGGAGGCTCTTGTTGTTAGGACATCAAGCATATTACAATATTTTGTGTAGTGGCGATATGTTAATTGGATAGCTGCAGGCAAGCCAAGTTTAGCAGTCACTGACAATTAGAAACAACAATGAACTTCCCAGGACTGAATCTATTCCTTTTGGGCAGATTAAAATGCATTTCAGGTATAGATGAGAGCTTCTGTAAATTTAAATACTAGCTTTTCTGTAAAAACTGTTGAAATTCTGTTTTCGTGGTGCTGAGACAAGATTTATCCCTGCTGCTTGTGAAAGGGAGAGAGGCAGCATCAGACCACTGAATAAAATCTCCCATAGTATTTGCTGCAGAGCTTGTACTTGCTATACAGGACTGCGGGGGAGCAATATAACCAAGAAACCAAGAAAATTAAAAGGAAAACCAACCAACCCCAAAACAAAGTAAAAAAAACTACAACGATAGTTTCACACGCAACTAGATAAGGCTTGCTCAGAAGCATCACAGCGAGATAAGTTAAATGAATGAGTGTTTGTCTGCACACCAGCAGCAGTTCAGAGCATTTAGTAATGCTCTTTGTGGTTGAGGAATCTCTTTTCAGTTATTTGGCAGCTGTGGGGTCCATACAGTTCTGTGCGTTAAAACAATCCTCAGACTTCTAGAAGGCCCAGGAATTGGTGTTTTTCCTTCCCTATATGTAGAAGAATGATTGCTTTAAGGGTCAGACCTAATCTGGAAAGTCATTGGTAGTAATTTTCAAGAAGTTTTAGTGTAATTCAGATCTCCAGCACATTTTATCTTTGCTTACAAATCTTCCTTCACTTTTGTGTCAATAGTCTCTTCACTCATGTGCCATGTTGCATGGGCCATAAAGACATAAGGAGACATAAAGAGGCTGTTTATTGATGAGGGGAGTGCAGCATAACAGTGGAGCTTTCCTCACACTGCTTGTCATTTTACCTCAGTCACAATATTTAGCAAAAGACTGCCTTAAGACCTGAAGCAGGCACTAATTCTGTTCATGTACCTTGAACTTTCCCCAGCATCTCTAAGATGGCAAAAGAAGTGACCAGCTGTGATGGAGATCGTGGGTACTCACCTCACTTGTCACTGTGCTACTGCCCACTCACCAAATTATTGAAGCCCATCAGATTCCATTGTCTTGACTGGAATTTGAAGCAGGGAGCTAGGGATGAACGTTTCATCATTATTGGGTCTTCATCAACCATAGACCAGCAGTTTACTTTCTTTTTAATCTCCAAATCCAACTATTAGCAGGCAGATGGAAGAGACTAGGACAGTAGTTGCTCTGTAAACTGCTGTAAGTGAGAATTCTGTCTTGCAGAGAATCAGTCAAAAGAATTGTTTTGGTTTTTATTCACTAATGCCCATTTTTCTGTTCTAATGGAACACTGCAACATGTATGGGCTAGTTGATTCTCTAGTAACTCTTCCATGCAAGCAACTTAACTCCTTTTACATTTCTCTCCTTCTTCTCTCCTTCTTCTCTCCTTCTCTCCTCTCCTTTTCTCCTTCTCTTTTCTTTGTTATTGTGTAAGGATAAACCCAGTTCTGTTCCAACTAATCTCAACTGGAGCTTTAGTAATCACTTCAACAGGATTGATCCTGCTCTGTGTTTTTCTTTGTTTCATTTTTTTTTCTCTTAAATGAAGCACAAAGCCTATTTTAGTTCCAGAAAAACAGCAATAGGATTAGTATTTATATTTACAGACATTAAAAGGTCATCCAAATACCATTTTGAATTAATTTGCCATAAACTTAAAAATTTCTAAATGTTCCATGTTCTCTTTGCAGTCCATGATAACATATCAGGTATTTTCATCAGTGCATGATGTAATAATTGATGGATTAATTAAGTAATCTGGCCCTTGTCACTGCCACAGCAAACCCTCAATCTGTATTAACAAAACCAGATATTTTGTAAAATGCCATATTTTAGGGCTGAATTCTCAGTCATGGCTAGGAGAATTTGGTGATGGTGTAATCTCTGTGTATTGCCTATTCACACCAGCAACTGAGGACTGGGATGTTATAATTAGTTTGACAAAAAATGTTACATTTTATCTTTCAAAGGCAACAGAAGAGGATCTACAAGGATGGGAAAGGGTTAAGTTAAGGAATCATAGTTTTCCCTCCCTCAGTGCATGCAAGTTTCAAATGAAGTGCACAAAAATGTACTAAATTCTTTGACCTTTTTTACCAAAGGGCATTCCTGTTAAGGGTTTTTTACTTGGCTGTTTGGTTTTACAAGAATTTTCTCTGCCAGTGCTCTATTCATGAGCCCTTGTTGGACAAGCAGGTTCTCCTACAAGTGGTTATATATTATTTTTTCCAAAAGCAAGCTTTCACATTTGTTACATCATTTAAATACCTGAGGTTCATTTTTGTCAAGGTGTTGATGGCATGGTTAGTAGCGGGGAAGGATGGTGGCCCCATCAGCCTTTCAGGTTGCTCATGTGCAGCGCACAGTCTTCTCTTCAATCAGAGTTTTATTGCGTTTAACACCCGTGTGAATTTTGACTGTATATGATGCAGGGAATTAAAACCATGATGGATTTCTCTTTTGAACCGGAAAGAGGTCGAAAAACCTCATCTTCAGTGAATGTTCGTGTTGATATCCCTCTTTCTGTAATGTACACTTCACTGAGTAGTCTGGCCCTGAAGATTGAGTTCTATACATCAGGTAGAGGCCTGGAGGTATCTGTTAAAGACTAGCGAATCAAACCATAGCTGGAATGGCTTAGTCCTTAAGTAACTTTCTGTATCATGTGGAAAAAATAATTGTGTCTTTTTAATTTCGTTTTTGGGGATATGTATGAAAATCTCATGCAACAATAATAGAAAAGTCATTAAGAGTTTCAGAGAAATACAGACTAAAAATTTCCTGTTACAAAAGAGATTGGACCTGATTTAAAGTGTCCTCTACATTTTCTTGTGGCAAACAAAGATGGAGTTGATTGCCTATAGCAATTGAAAGATAAAACACAGCCAATGATGCTGCTTCAGAAAGACCTACCTCCTAAACCCAAGGAAATGAGAAAAATTGGTGGAGAGAACATATAAACAGAAAGCTGTGAGTATAAACTAAACCAGTTTCTAGTGTTTTGCCAAAGAAAAAACCCAAATCACAGAAGAGTTCACATTTCACTGAGTCTGTCTTTAATACAAGGGAAAATAAAGCCAAAATGTAACAATTAAACCAAAATCAAAACAAGCTAGTATGTAGTAAGTAAAAGAAAAAAAAGAAAAAGAAAAAAGAGAAAAACAGATAACAACCCCTTTAAAAAATAAGATATAAAATTAATACTATTGATCTGAGAATGTATGAGAGGCGTATTGAGGTTGGCTGGTGGGCTTAGAATATGCCAGAAATCAGGGACTGTTGCTGTTCTCATTGCTGCTTTTATTGGAGACATCCTGTGAAGAGTTATTGGCAGTAGTGATGCGGAACTGAAAGAATTATTCAATTAATATTTCTATTCTGGATCAGGAAAATAATTATTTAAAAAATATCATCAAAAGAAAAAACAATTGAAAGGATATTGGAAAACATTTATTAGGGATAAATATTTTTTAATGGACTATCCTGTTATACTTTTCACATTCCAATGATACAAGTGCAATGCACTTGGTAATCATTGACCATTTATAAATTTTAGGCAAAATAACAGAAAATCCAACATAGGATTCAGCTGACAGGGAATTAAGGCATGGGAAATGTTTAATGGCAATAGCATGGTTTTATGGGAAGTATTTTCTTTAAGCGAGCAATTTGACTGCAATGATGATGCTGCAAGGTTGGTAAATAGAAGTTACCATGAAAATATAGTGCTCTTCAACTTTGAACTGCATAGGATACTTAAGTAGCTTAGAAGTACTGGTCAGATATTCAAAAATAAGAATTGTAGAGAAATATATTTGAATGGATTATTCAGATATTATAACTCTTTACCAAATTTGTACTAATGAGCTAGACAGAACGAACACGGGAGCCTGCACTCCCAGAAGTCGGGATGTGCCTGTAACCCACATGGCCTGCGATGGTGCCTGAGTGCTGTTACTGTGGGGGGTTAATTATATGGGGGTGTTTAGAAGCTTTTAGGTGTTTATTGTCATTTTGTAAGTATCTAGTATTGTGGTTTATCTGTAGTATTGCTGATGCTGAGCTGGCAGTCAGTGCTATGTAATTAAATGTTGTAGGTTATAGTGATGTGATTTAATTCACATGAATTGAGAAGTTTTTCCTTGCAACAGTAAGTATCAGCAGCATGATAAATAAAACAGGCATGCAGAATGATACGGATGCAAAATGCTCTGTATAAGAAAGCCAGATACAGGATATACCCTCAGAATGAAGGACATTCATCTGTAAAAGCGAGTCTGAAAAAGATTTGAGGTCATAACAGGCAAGAAATTCCCCATGAGCTCCCACAGTGATAGTGTTAAAAAAGACTATGTTGTACCATTAGATAAATAAGCAGAGAAATATAATAGTGATTTTAACAATGTCAATGGGAAAACTGGAATACTGTCTACATTTCAATTTGTCTACGTTTTGAAAATTATGTTCAAAAGAAAGAAGACACAAAAATAGTGCTGAAAAAAAAGGAAATAGTGCTTGATCTTTAGTCTAATGATTAAGAAACTTGAGAACTGATGGGATTATTGTATAAGGGAAAAATAAAAGTTTATAAGTTTTCTAATATAGCAAAATTCCAAGAAGAATCAATAGCTAGAAGCTGAGGTCTCATAAATTCAGATTAGAAATTAAGGGTAAATTTTTAATTGTAAAAGAAAAAATCATCATTTTAAAAATTGGTTGGAGATTTTTTTTCTCTGTCTCTTGGAGTTCATGTACACAGATAGGATGTCTTTGTGAAAGACTATTCTAGTGAAGTATACCTTACTGTGTTTTATGTATTGTGCTATTCAGAAGGGCAGAGTAGATGGTTCTGAAGTCCCTGTCCCCTCAGCAGGTAGAAGGAATGTAGCCTGGGCGTTCATAACTAAGCTTCCAATCCCATCACCCACAAATATGTCTAACTTGCAATGCACAGAACAGCCTGAAAGATTTCACGGGCAGTCCGTGATTCTTTCTCTGCTGAGACTGCCAGCAGAAAGCCCAAGAAGTCTTGGGGTGAACCACTTCGTTATGTCAGTATTCGGACTCAATTCCAGTGCCTCAGACGTCTTTCTGGTTACTTGGAAAAAATGTCTTTTGAAATCTGTTAACTTGTCAAATCTGAAATGTTTGAGATAAATTATTTTTGAAGTCTGTGCAGAAGGTGAATAAATACTCACTGTGAATATTGAGGCAACCTGGTCTAGTGGAGAGTGTCCCTGCCCATGGCAGGGGGGTTGGAACTTGATGGTCTTTAAGGTCCTTTCCAACACAAACCATTCTATGATACTTACTTGCCCAGTCAGTAGCCCATCCACTAACTTATTTGTGTGATCAAGCCTCTACCTTCTTCATAATTCTCTTCATAGCAGAGAGATTTGCAAGTTTTCGGTGTTGTACCTCTGAAACGCTGGCTTATTAGCAGCCTGGGCCTCCAGCCTGAACAAGTCACAGAATCACAGAATGTTAGGGATTGGAAGGGACCTCGAAAGATCATCTAGTCCAATCCCCCTGCCGGAGCAGGAACACCTAGATCAGATCGCACAGGAACGCATCCAGGCGGGTTTTGAATGTCTCCAGAGAAGGAGACTCCACAACCTCTCTGGGCAGCCTGTTCCAGTGCTCTG
>VZTO01005250.1:44083-88683 GCA_013400615.1 Syrrhaptes paradoxus | reverse complement strand
TACTGGAACCTGTTGTTATTCTTGCCCAGATGCAAGACTCTACACTTGCTCTTGTTAAATTGCATTAAATTTTTCCCCGCTCAAATCTCCAGCCTGTCTAGGTCTCGCTGGATGGAAGCACAGCCATCTGGCGTGTCAGCCACTCCTCCCAGTTTCGTATCATCAGCAAACTTGCTGAGGATGCACTCTACTCCCTCATCCAAGTCGTTGATGAGTCCATTTGTTTAAGCCGACACAGGAGTTCAACACCTAAATCAAAACCAGTCAAAATGTATTGTCTCATAGCTTTTTTCTAGCTTGAGCTTCCAAATATGAATTCAGATATGAACTTCTGTGATAGCTGGTCTTGGTGCTAGTCTTCTTTTTCAAGTCTGAGATGGACTAAATGTAGAGGTGTCAAAGTTGGTGTATCCTCTCTCTGCTTAAGGGCCACCAAATGTTACTCTGTCCACATTTATTTTTTTTTTTTGGTCTTGCTCTGAGTGGTTGTTAAGGATTTTACACTAAAAATGCATTTTTCTGTTATCATAAAATAATTCCATTTGTGGACTTGATTTTACTTGTTTACTTCTTTTGCTGATGCATGTACTTCGTTTGGGAAGACAGAGAAGAGGAAAGAATGAAGTAATCTTGACCCTGCATCTCTGCATAATAGATTTTGGTAGTGTAGATTGTAATTGTATGCAGTCTCGGTGGTCTGTCTTCTCGTGTTTCTGGTTACTCTTCACCTGGTTTCTTGGACGCAGCTTGTTCTAAACTCTTCTGAAAAAATGACTGATGGAAATCTAAACCAAAGATACATATTTCATACTTACAAGTGAGGCTGGTGGTCGCTTTCTCTATTGTTTCATAGTATGTTTCATAGTCCAAGCCATTTTTTTTTATGTAAACTGTGTTTCCTGCACTCAAGAGCCTTTCTGGAGTAGTAGGCAATTTAATTTTACAGCTGAATATAGTTAGCCTGAGAGGTCATGGACTGTGAGAAGTATTCTCTGAGGTAGCAAAGGGCATTCCTTTGGAGGTAACTATATTCATTTGCTATCAACTATAAATTGTTAAAAGATACTATGTCCTGATATATTCAGTCCTTTTTTCTTTCACCTTTTCTGAAAAACTCACTGAAATTGCAAGTCTTGGGCGATCTTGACCTAATTAACGCTTCCAGAGTGTATTCTCTGTCTGTGATGCTTTAGCGGTACGGGTGTGCAAGAGGCATATTTTGAAGTGACAAGCTGTAGCAATCATACTTTCTTCTTCATCTTTAACCTTCCTTCTGGCACTTAACTGTTCTCCACCCATGCTGTATATATCAACTGCAGCTAATGAAAATGTAAAACTGGTATATTCTTTGATACTTGGTTGAATTGTCTCCTCATTACTGTTCAGGCTGGCACTGGATAATATAATAGGACATGTTCTTCTAGTAATGTGGCTTCATGAGTCAGAGTTACTGTGACAGTGTATCCAAAGGAAAACTGTGGCTTCTTGGGCCAGATTCTCTGTGTGGATTGTATTGTCATTTATCACCGAGCAACACTGGAATTCAGACAGTACAAAATTCAAAGTGCAACGTTTTAGTGGGGACTTGAATCCTTTCCAGAGAGAGTCATCTCTTTTTGGTAAGTACTGCAGGAGCCACAGAAATCCTGCTGACCTTTCAAATGTTCCTAATTTGAGGAAGATCAGGATGAGGTTAGAGACAAGGTGATACTTCTGACCCTACTATGCTATTCTATATTGTGCGTCTTTTTGCACTTTTTCTTTATCAAAATGAATTAAGTGATCTCACATTCTTGCTTATGGGAGAAAAAAATGTGGATGGCCTGAGTACAACATGCTAACGTGCACTGAGCTTGCACTAAGAGTGCTGGTGTGGCTACTGCATGTTAGGTTACTTTATACAAAAGCACTGTTAATACTGATTAAGAATGTCTGTCTGGGTAGTCAGTGTAGTAATGAGCATTTTGTAAAATTCGTACCCCACCTTAATCCTCACTTGTTATTCCACATGTATGTTCCATATAGTGTAGTCATGGGTTTCTAAGGAAGGAGGTTACATGTCCCTTACTGCTCCCAGAGAAGCCAGGAACTTCCCCCACTATTGAAAGCCTACCAAGCTGATCATCTAGGATAATTTTCTTATAGAGATTTTACGTGTGATATCAGTTCCTCCAGCGTTTTGTAGTTTCATAAGTCACCCTTCTCTTACATATCCCTCATTTTCTTGCACAGACTTTATGCAATGTTTAATTCATTCAACATTTTAAATCAAATAAGAAATTAATTAAGTGTAGTGAAAAGTTTGCATCATCGTTCCATTAGCTTATTACAATAGGTGATCATTTGGGAGTTGGAAAAACAAGACCTATGTCCAGCAGACACTGTCTGGGATGGTCCCTTCCTCTTTTTTCTCTCCCAGTCTCTTTTTCAGATTCCCCTGTCAGAGGTCCGTGTAACCACTTCTCAAACCATTGACCCACCATGGCACCAGCCAAAAGACTACAGAGGCCAACACGGATTCTGTTTGCTTACCAGGAAAACTAACTGGCTGGGCTGCTCCTCACTCCTTGACTAGAGTTCATTATGGATATTGTCTGTCAATAGGTCTTCCTTTCCCAGTGTCAGCAGAGTTTAGAAGCTCTTTTTCTTTTGCAGAGCTTCCAAAGACACCTTTGGTGCCAGAGGTTTCTTGAAGACCAGAATTATCATTGAATGATCATGGCAATGGGGAGAGTTGTCTGAGGGTTGGATGAAAGCTAACAGTTGCCTGTTTCTGAGCATTTCTCCAGCTCTTTTTAATGAAAAGTTAAAAACCTGCAAGATACGATGCTGTTCTTGCCAGCTTTTCCGTGCAGATGGAGCTATGGACCAGAATGAAGCCCCACTGAAACTAAAGCAAATTCTATAATTAGGAAAAAATGTACTGGAGGAGCTGTCAGATTAATTTCACTGGTATGAGATGAACTACTTCCACTACTAAAGCTATGAATTCACATAAGTGTATGCACATGTGATTAAGAGGGTAGGTTGCCCTTGAAAGATTTGGAGTGGATTTGGCCTTATGACATATTGCAGTAATGGTTCTTTGCACAGGTGGTTGCATTATAGAAAAAAATAGCATGAAAATAGTATTTTTTGGTATAGTTAGCAAAATACCTACTTCCATATATCTCTGTGTGTAGGAGGGAGATAGAAATCTCCACACATTAGTCATGTAGATCTCAGAAGAATTATAACATGGACTATATAGCAGCCAGGTAAAAAAGTAACTGCTTTGAGAAAGGTTTAAGAATGAAAAAGGGTTTTTTGCAAAACAAGTAATGAAAATATCCCTGACCTCCGAAAGGCAAGAAAAAAAAACAGATTTTATGCCACGTCTTTCCCCCTCTACCATTTCAAATGATACCTTTTAAAGGGAAAATGCAATTAGGAGAGACACTTAAATATGGTAAAAGAGACAATCTTGTGTCCTGTAGTGGTGACCACTAGAGACTCATTGATTCTGGTCTTTGTGTGGCCTCTGGCTCATTGTCTAAAACAAATCACATGGACCCTGTGGGCTCCATTTTACCTCTCTGTAACTGAAGAGAAATTCCTTTTTCATATTGCAGGACAGATCCTTTCACAGTTTATGCAGCCAGAACTCTTTATTTGTAAGAGTTCAGACATCAAAACCCATTTAATATAATTTGGAGAAGTGGGAAGGGGATTTAAGAAGAGGTTTGTGAGCTTAAGCTCTCAGTTGCATGAAAGGTCCTTGAATAAAATGCATTTTATATGCACAATTTTTATTGCAATAAGTATTACCATACATAAAACACAGTGTTTCAGTGCAGAATAAGAAAGGAAAATAAAAGAACATGTGCATCTTTTATTCTTAAATATTCTATTAGTGAAACAATTCTGGAGACATAGGTCAAAAACTTCTTTTTTATTCTACCATTCTTAATAAAGGTTTTTCCCGATCTGACAGCAATTTCATTATATCGCTATCTGTTGTATATTCAGACCCTTAGTGATTTTTTTCCTCCTGACTTATTTTACCTCAGGCGTAAAATGAGTTGAACAAACAAACAAACCATTCCTTCCTTAAAGTTCAACAAGACCACAAGCCTGCCAGTTGTCACTCTTAAGAGTAAATACCTGCAAACCTGAGCTTATTGAAATGTTGCTTTGATATTCTAGCTCTAACCAAGTGAATAAGGAGTACTCAACTAAAACCTATTCAGGCTTTTTACACATTTTACACTGAAATTGTTTTTCATTTATTTTCAATTTATAGACTGGAATGGTTGAAAAGCACAGTGCCCAAACTCTCTTTTCCCTGGACACTCTGAAATTTTACCTATTCTGTCAGCGTTGCAGTAGTTTACAAGCTTTAAAGCTATAAAGTTCTTTTTGTCATAATTCCAAACTTCGGTTGCTTCCATTTGACTTCTTCATGTGTCAACTCGTTGTGCATTCACTAGATGAACCACTTCCTACTGCTGGATGAAAGCTTTATATGGTGCCCCATGAATATATATATTTCCTTTTTTCCTTGAACCCAGGGAACAGGTTTCTTTACTTCTGCTTAGTGGAAGTTTAGGAGCAATTGAGTGTCAAAGACCTAGACAGCTAATTGCAGAGTATAATATACATCTGTAAGTGGCCTTAAGAATTTTTGCTGTGTTGGGGGCTAGGACTTTCTGTAGCTAATCTTAACTTTTGTGGGAAGTATTTAGTCATGACAATACTTGCTTTCCTTCTCTCATGTTAAATATGTTTATCTAGTCCTTGTAAACCTATGGAAAGGTATAAAGTCAGCATCTGGCATTATGTATTGTCTTTGAAATGGTAATGAATTCATTGGTATCCACTCATCTCCATTCAACCTGCTATCTATTTATGCGGGCACTTATCTCCTCCCTCCTCTGCAAATGAGCAGATAGAGAGCCTGGAAGAGGATGTGGGCTTTGAAATGTGACTCAGAGGTCAAGAGATTCAGAGTCTCAGGCGGAAAGTGAATTTCACAGCTATGGACAATTTACTGTGACCAACCTGCCCCTAGAAACCTCCCAGCACAACCAAAGGGCTTGGTGTTGTCATTGTCAGTTTCCATGAGCTTGCACAGGAAGGCATGTCTCCTACTGAATTAGAAATCCTCTGATGAGTCAAAACTCTTTATTTGAGAAAGACTTTTCAGGAGCACATCTTTGGCTGAATTTAAGGTTCCTATCAAAGCTTCCAGTGTTACTGTTCCAGTACGTGAATCACTGTTTATAAATTGCAAATTCAGTAAAATTAAATTCAATAGGATGTCTGGTAGAGGGAAAGTGTAGTGGTAGGTTTTTTCCTTTGTTGTTGTTGTTATTGTTGTTGTTATTGTTGTTGCTGGTTTTTTTACCGCCCCCCCTTAGAGCTGTCTGTGGCGGTAACAACACAATTCAGACACGTAAATCACCAGTGTGCTTGCTTTCTGGTTTTGGCTTGGAACATTAAGTGTCTTTTAAGAATTGTATTTAGCATAGCCAATATCTTTGTTTTAAAAGGTGCTTTGAATAGTTTTCGTGAATTGCTTAATTGTTTGTTGATCTCATAATTATTCAGTGTGTTATTACTTTTTTTCCCCCTTAGCATTACTTCATCCTCTTCTAGAAGTTTACATCCTTATCAAAGTTTTGTACATTGCCTAAATTCCATGTTGCCACAGTGATAAGAAGTTATATGCTTCAGCAAGATAACTCAACAGTTCCTGAACCAAATAAAGGACAAATTGTCCACCTGTTCAGAATTCATTTCTCCCATTGGAGGCAGAATATAGTTCTGGTGAATTTTGCAACTGGCTACTCCCACAGGGTCATATTTTATTAAACTGAGTAAAATGGATGAGTCAGAGCCATGACTGTCTAGGAATTTAAAGAAAATTATTGACACTCTGCCTCCCAAACATGCTGTATTTTTCTTTATTTTTTAGTGGGTGTTAGGTTGAGATGTGTGCACAAACTCCAGTTGATGAAGAGAACAAGACAGTACTCTGTTTTTGTGTTTTGCTTTGGTTTGTATTCCACAAAGCACATCTGCTTCAGATATGACTGTCCTACACCCTATACCCCTTTCCTTTACTCTTCATCAAAAAATCTCTGACAGCGTTCCTTCATTTTTCAAATCATTATGACAAAAAGTATCTAAGATTGTGTTGCCTTTTTGTTCATAGCTCACAGGAATGAGACAGACTCACCATGGTACACCATGTGTTATTTAAATATGGGTGAAAAACTAGAACATTCTTTGTAATAAGTATTGCCTAAATACAACAGAAGTGAATGGAAAATGCTGACCCTAATTAGTTATGCATTCTGGCATTGAAATGTGATCAGCACATAAATCTTTAGAAGGAAATAAGCTACTGTTATCAGATGGAAAATAAATCAAACATTTCTGATCACTTAAAAAATTGGTGCCAAAGTAGACGTGTGTACATCTTTTAAAAATCCTAATCTGCAATGTTTTGAAAGAGCTGAAATTAAAACATAACTATTTTTTTAAAATGTAAATTTGCTTTTAGAGATTATTGTATTTCGCCTCATGCTACCGATAAACTTACCCAAACAGTGTAATTTGCTATTTCTAGTTGGTTTCATTCTTTTCAAATAAATGTGAATGAGATGTGAGTAAACAAGAGATCATAGAATCATTAATGTTGGAAAAGACCTCAAGGATCATCAAGTCCAGCTGTCGGCCAACACCACCCAACCAATTAAACCATGTCCTGAAGCACCACATCTACATGTTTCTTGAACCTCTCCAGGGGTGGTGACTCCACCACTGCCCTGGGCAGCCTGTTCCAATGCCTGATCACTCTTGCAGTGAAGAAAGATAGTTATTATAAACCATGACTAAAAGCAAAAAGCCATGATCTGGGTTCAATTCTCTTGGAAAGAACAAGGATACACAGTATTAATGCCTTGGGTCAAGGAATCCTCAAGTTAAATTTTATGGACTTTGTATTTCTAGTTTATTTTAGTCTCCACTATTCCAGAAGGCATGGGAATTAGCTACCACTATTATCTGTGATAGCAGAGGGTATAGGCTGAAGCCCTCAAACTTCAGTTCTTTGGCTAAGACAACTAAACCTATATCTGAACATGTTTACACATTTAGTCTGCCTTTGTCAAAGCATCTTAATAGTTCTCATGGACTTCGGATCCTAGAACACCATTAAAAAATGTTTACTTCTAACACATAGTAAATAATGTACTTCATCCCGCCTGTCTTTCAAAGAAAAAAGAATTAGTGTAGTTTGGTTTTATGTTTGCCTTTTCAAAGATTATGTTGCTAGATTATGTGTCAGTGTGCTTGAACAGGCTAAAAGATGAATGATCAGTTTGCAGTCCTATGGTACAGGCTATGCAAACACTTATTAAATAGAACTGATAAATGTCCAGTTCAGCTCTTTTGTTCCAGATCATCTTTTTGCTCCGGGTGATCCCTGTCCCTGGGTTGTCTCCCTCCCTTGGTCAGCTCTCAGCCTGGGACACTCGGGCTCTTATCTCTGTTCTGGGATTGTGGTTTCAGGACTCTCCCTGCTCCGGGATTATTATCCGGAAACAGGCTGAGCCTTGGTCGTGGGGTGTGAGCAATGTCACTGTGTATAACTTATTTGTATATTTGTGTGTATTACCATTATTATAATTGTTGGTATTATTTTCAATATTATTGTAGTTTAGTTATTTAAATCGTTCTTATCTCAACCCAGGGGTCTTTTTTCCCTTTACCCTTTCAATTGTCTCCCCCATCCCTGGGCGGGGGGAGGGTGAGTGAGCACCTGTGTGGGGTTGGCTCCCAGCCAAGGGTAAAGCCATCACACTACAGTAAGCGGACTTATCCATTCTCTGCATCTTCAGGTAAAGTATGGTTTCTGTCTCTTAATATGAACTCTCACATGAGTTCTATATTGGTGTACTTTCCACAAAATTCTGTCTTGTAGATGCATCAGGTTCTGTTATTGTATTAGGCATGGAAAGTATCAGGAAAGATAACTGTCATCTCTAAGGATTGCTGTATTTTCTCCAAGCTTTCAACTTGCAGTTTTTCAGAAGCATGCTGGACTGCACTGGAGGATACAGCAACAAAGGTTATCAAATGACAGAATAGCTCATCTAGCCTAGTATGTCAGAATGTATTTTTGAAATTCTAAGTGAATGCTTCTGCTCTGGTTGCAATGTCATTAGCAGGTACATGCTAGAGCTGGACTGTTTCTTCCTCTCCCTTCCTCCCCAAACTAAAACATGTACAGATCACATCTGAATAAAACATGTAGTAATTCCATGTCAAATTCTGTGACCAGTTTTAATTTTTTTAGAAACATTTCTTCATGTTTATCAGAAAGAACTACAGTTATTCTGGTTTGTTTTTTTTCTGCTTGAAAATACTGAAAAGTATTCTGAAAGTACTCGTAATTTCAAAGTTGCTTTTCATTATATTACAAATGAGCAAACACAAGCTCTAAAATTTCTTTAGAATTCAAACACCATTAGCGTTTAGTGGCAACTAGCAATACTTTGGTAGTATTCTCAGTAATTTATTTTTTTTCCAAACTTAGTTGAGTACACATTCAGGGGTATGTAGATAGATTCAAATCCATGCACGTTCCTATGACACAAAATGTCAGTCTGACAGGAGTTTGCAGCACTACACATTATTTATTTTTTTAATTTCTTACTATTGTAAACCCTTTCTATCCCATCTTCTTTCCCACATGTGCACTGTACAGCTCACAACACCTCTGCTGTTCCATACTCATGTGTCTTGAGTGCAGTCTGACAGATGTTGATTTTCACCAGATTATGCAGCAATTAAGATCAATTTGGTAAGGTGTGTGTTTGAGAGAGAGAGTGAAATACATCAGTTTAAATCATACTTTCAGACTATCAATCAAAAAAACATTGTTTTCCGGGAGTTGAAATGGGAGGGATGATAAGAGGTCCTGACAATTTAAAAAAAAAAAATGCTTAAATTGTGCCTCGCTTTTTATTGTGTGCACAGAAACAAATACGGACAGTTTTAATACACCCTTTGAAAGATCCTGGTCTTACACACCAAATACCATCAAGTCAGTTCAGCAACTATGTTTATATAAATATTTCTCTTCCTTGTACCCCACGTAAAAGCAGCAGAGGCTCTTAGATAAACCCCCAATTAGCTATTACAGAGCACAAGTAAAATGCAAAGTAGACAAACTGATTGAAGTGTGAAAATAATTCTTAGTATTATCTGATTATTAATTTCTTTCATTGGGACCAAAATCTTTGGTGTTTTGCTGAACGCAACAAAATTCCCATTTGTTATGGTTGAGTAAGAGTGTTGAGGGCACTGGGATAGAAAAATCTTATGTTTCAGACGCTTGTTGCAAGAGACTGAAAGAATTTTTTTTCTTATTGAAAAAAAATATAGTATAAGCATTTCAGAAGAGTTTCAAGAGGAATACAGTTAGTGGATAATTTCAGTATTAGCAGCTATTGAAGGAAAATACAGCATTAGGATACCAGTGACTGTCTTTGTAATTTTCCTCCCTTTGCCTTTGACATTTTAAAGTGTTTGAAGAAAAAATCTATTGGAAAAAACCCGAATATGACTAAAAAATTCCTAGAAATTCAGTACAACTCCCCTTTAGCATAGAGCATATCAACAAAAATTTACAGATAATAGTTATTTCTGGTATTTTAAAAACAGTTTCATAGTAAAGGTGAAACTCCTGACTTTTTTGAAACAAGGAGAGATAGGTATTTATTTTCTTCTGGCATCAAAAGCTTTTGAATTCTACTTTCTTGTCTTGTGTTAGTATTAAATATTTTCTGTAAAATGCTTGCAGGCCTGTAGACTTTTTGCTCACTTTGGAAGAGCTTTAGTCTATTATTTGTGAATGAACTCTGCATGTTGCTGCAGGGATGTGGTAAACAGTCACAAATCTTTCTTCATCCATCCATCTGTTTTTTTACAAGGTCACTGAGATACCATTGTAATAGGTGACCTTATAAAAATCATGTGACTAATGAAAGCTGCATTATAAAGGAGGAATGTTGAACACTGTGTCCAGATGTTGCTTAAAATAGGTTTTCAGATATAAAAAAAATAAAATATGAAAACATTAGGGTAAACATAGTGATTATACAAATAATTCCTTTAAAGCAGAATGAAAAGGAAGGGAAACGAGGTCACATCTAGTTTGATACCGCTTTTAAAAGGAAGAGGAAAGGAGACAAGACAAAAGAAAAACGTGTCAAAATGTAGTGGTACTCCAGAATGTTTGACTAGAAGAAGTAATCTTAAAGGTAAAAAAGGCAAATGTACGTGATTTAGCTTTCCATGTGATCAGTATACAGTTGTTTCTTGCTGTCTCGTGCCTTGTCTACTCTATTTTCAAATGTTCTCGCCTTTGTTGGACAGATCTCAGTCTCATGAAATTTGTTGGTAATATTCAGCTCCTTACCTTCCTTTTATACTAGTGTTGTTTTCTGGAGTTCCGTTCTCTCTGTACCATGATAAACAAAGATTTCCTTCCTCAAGATCTGTAATCATCAGATATTCATCAAATCCCGTCTTTTCATTTAGCAACGTTGGACCAATCTGTTGTCATAAAGCAAGTTAATTCTAGTCACTCTTCCACCTCTGAATATCCTGTTTGTTGTTATCATTTTGGCTACAAGATTGTTAGACTCAGAGTGGTTTTGCACCCATGATTGCATCAGACTCGTGTAGGAGACATGGTGAAGATGAGGGACTAGGTTAGCGTGAAGTATGCTGGTAAAATCTCTTGGTCATCCAATATTGCTTTGAACCCGACATCCCTTCAGGTGCAAAAAATTCACACAATCAAGGTTGTGGTGGCTGACACTGTCTCCTCCTCAGAGCCAAACTTTTCTTGTCAGAGGAAAAGAGCAGGGGCAAGGGACAGTTATTTGGCCTCCCTCTGCTCTGAAGGCAAAAAGTTGCCAAACTTGAGAGAAATTTAGGTTTTTGTTAATTAGCTTTGAAACATTCTTTTCGTAGTTTCTTCGCAGTGAGACTGCTCTTAATGCAGCATAAATGAGATGCGGCCTATGTCTATTCGGAATGTATATTTATTTTAAAGTTAAAAGTTCTAGAGTTATGTAAAGTTTTATACCTGCTCTCTTTGATTTTGATTACTTTAAATACAAGATAATGTGGGTAGCAACGTCATAAAACTTAGCAGTTCTGTAGGATTCCATTTAAGAAATATTTTGTAGATGTTCACTAATTATCATCGTGCAGCTTTTTAGAAGCTGGTTAAAAATATATGATCAGTTTTTAAAGGAGTGGTTTGCCCTACCTTTTTTTAATGGTCTGTGCTGCATGTGTTGGTTTACAAGTGTCCAAGCTTAAATTTCTGCAAAGTCTGAATTTACAAAATGCTGATGACACCAAAATTTAAACTCACTGGGAGTTCAGTAACCCTGAATTTCAGGCCATAACATTTCCATCACTGGGTGCCTAAAATCAGAAGTTTAAAAAAAAAAATAAATAAAAATCTTAGTTAATTTTTTTTTCAAAAACTCCCAGCCATCCAAAACAAACAAACAAACCCTCAGTTGGCTATAATTCATCCCTTTAGACCCTTAGATTTGCAGTATAGCACCACGTTAAGATTACAGATATTTTATTTATTACTTTTTTAGATAATCATGATTTTATGTGTTGAGATGAAGGATATTCATTGTGAGACTAATGGACCTAAGCTGCAGTGCAGGTTTTTTGCTTGTAGCCGTATCTGTAATGTGAGAGAGACTTTCCAGAAAGAAACAACTAATTCAGTCTCTGCTAAAAAAAATACATAATATATCTATTATCTATTCAGTAAATTGCAAAAGAAGGATAAAGTGTATTTTTTGTATTCCACAGAAAAATAAGAGAGGAAACAAAATTAGCGGTGTATTAAACAAGGGATCCAAGAATATGTTGTTTGAATATTCCAAGTGCTGTGCTGCCATCCAGAGGGACCTTGAAAGACTGGAGAAATGGACTGGCAGGAACCTCATGAAGTTCAACATGGAGAAGTGCACCTGGGGAGGAACAACCCCATGCACCAGAGCAGGGCTGGAGACCACTCAAGCTGGGGGTTTGAGCAGCAGGTTGGAACTAGACAACCCCCAGAGGTCCTTTCCAACCTCAGCCTTTCTGTGGTTTGGTGATATTCCAACACACCGCTCTGTGTAAGCATTATATTCATAAAATTCCTGTGGCCCAAATTTCACTGTTTTCTTTATGGAACGGTTCAAGCCATAAGTATATCTGGCCAGTGAAGAATATCAACCTAAAACTCATTATTGGTGTTAGAAACCATCATAATGGATGCCCAGAGAAGCTGTGGATGCCCCATCCCTGGAGGTGTTCAAGGCCAGGCTGGATGAGGCTCTGAGCAACCTGGGCTAGTGGGAGGTGTCCCTTCCAATGCAAACCATTCTATGATTCTATAATCGTTGAAATGAAAAAAGTACTCTTTTATGTCTTTTTTTTTCCTCCTTCTTGTGTGTCTCACAACTTTAACTTGCTGTTGGTATTACAAAGTTTAATTTATATACATAAATGCCATGTACAAAAATAAAGAAAATAATGGAAAAGCATGTTTCATGTGTTCAGTGTTGCAATATGTATATAATGGGCTATATTCTATGAAGCAGCATCAAGTAGTAGGTGATAAGTTACTGATGTTATATATGTATGTATGTATATATATAACCTAAGTATGGTAATTATTCCATTAGTGTCACAGTGGGTGTTAATACCTCTCCAGCAGATCAATAACCAGTAGGTGACAACGGTCACAGGTGTCATTGCACACACCACGCTGTTAATTGTGAACAAGATTCTCATTATTACAGAAGAAATAAATGCTTTCTGGTTTTGGCTAGCAGATTACTTTTGTTCTTAACTTTAACAAATTGTTTTTTTCAGGGGGAATCAGGAGACTTGGCTCATCACTGTATTACTCTCGCCTTACTTTCTTTGTCTTTATCTTGCTTTATATCACAGGATCAAGAAATCCAAGATTTTATAGCCACGTTTATTCCTGCATTTTTGTGTTTATAAGATGATGGATTACTTATTGCATTTCTAAGGGGATTGTTGCTTTTATCATACCCTTCCCAGGGTAGGAACAGATACCTGCAAATACTCAAAAGCTGCTTTTGGAATGGGAAAGGGATTTTCTTTTCCTAAATCTCTCTATTCTGCTACTGATCTAAATACCTGTTGCCCTCACATATCCAATAGCTTAGTTCTTATTTACTGCTTGGTAGAACATGAATGTCATTTCAGTTTTGTTTCTTTTTTTGGTTGTCATGTTTCTTTTTCATGCAGACCTACTTTCAGGCGATGCATAGGTCCAAGTATGTTGCAATAAGATTCACTGGGAATACTTGTGTTTAATTTCTGCATCCAGCTCCTTGAGACTGGATATTCCTGGTGGGAGTAACACAGATACCATTAACCTGATGAAACTTGGTTTTTCAATTTTTGTATTGTTTCAAATTCCATTGGTGATGTTTGCCTCTCATGATAATATTTGCTTGTATGGTATATGTGTTGAAAATGTATCTGAATTGGATGTACAGGTATAGAATTGGTGTAGGTATTCATATTTTAATATGATCACTCTTGATTGACCTCATCACTCTCTACAACTACCTGAAAGGAGGGTGCAGTGAGGTGGTTGCTGGCCTCTTCTCTAAAGTAACAAGTGATAGGACAAGAGGAAATGGCCTCAAGTTGCACCAGGGGAGGTTTAGGCTGGATATTAGAAAAAATTTCTTCCCTGCAAGAGTGATCAGGCATTGGAACAGGCTGCCCAGGGCAGTGGTGGAGTCACCATCCCTGGAGGGGTTCAAGAAACGTGTAGATGTGGTGCTTGGGGACATGGGTTAGTGGGTTAGGTGGTGTTGGGTTGATGGTTGGACTTGATGATCCTTGAGGTCTTTTCCAGCCTTTATGATTCTACACAGTTAAAATAAAATATCAGAAAGGCATGATGAACTTTGGAACACTGATGTTCTGCTTCCTAGTTTAGTCCACTGGAACCTCTATAGAGCTGACATTATTTTTAATACAGAGATTTTGCTTTTAAAGTAAATAGGTGTTCACGCTGTGATTGCAGTAAGTAACCAAGGACTTACTTCTTTTGAGATAAGTATGCTTTCAGCTACCTGATTTTAGGGAGTGTTGAGGACTGCTAGGATTGATCCTAAATAAACACTTTTATTAGCAATTTAATTCTGTAGAGTCTGAAAATCTTCTCTTCCCACGGAGTACTACTGAAGGTTGCTAGGCGCCTCAAAGGGTTAGTGTCTAGCACAGCTTGCCTAGCACATGGTACTACATATGTCATTTGCAAGCTCTGAGTAGAACAGGCTTCTACTGCTGTCACTGTAAATTATTCTGTGTGGCTGTGGGGTTGTTTTGCTGTGCTTAGAATGGGAGTCCATCCCTCAGAAAATGGTAACTGTGGATGGGGACTGCTGGATGAAGGAAAAAAATGGGACACTGAAGATGTGGGAAGAGGAAAGACTTGAGACTTTTGCATAACAGCAAAAAAAAAAAAATTTTTAGTCTCCTGAACATTTCATAGAAAATCTCTCCAGGAAATCAAACCAGTCAATGACTGAGGCAATGTGACAGTAATAATAAATCTTAATTTTCTTACCAGCTTTGTTAGGGTTTTGTTCTTTTAACGTTGTTTATTGTGACATGTGCATTCCCTCGTAGTCTGTGCGATGCCAGCAGTACGCAGGATGCACTTACCACAAAATAAGCATATCCCCGAAGCCTCAGGGCACTAAACTGCCCTTTTGTTCCATGTAACCTATTGCAGAACTGCTCACAGAATGACATGCTTTACTGCGTGTCACCTTATTGCTTTATTATTAGCCTTTGTAAAGGTCAGATGGGTCTGACTCGAATTCATGAGGAAGCAATGCTGTACAAAGTTGTTTTTTCCTCATTTTTTCTCTCTACCAGAGAGACCTGCATATTTTTCTGAGGTCTGCAATGGTATTTTCAATATCGTGTGGAAAGCAGAGAACTCTTTTCAATTCCCATTGTGGCAATCAATGAGATGTAAAATTGCAGCAGTTCCATGCTGCCTAGAGCCTCTCCTGACAAACCTCGTTTGGTTTGTCAGAATGCATAAAGCACTCGTAAGACTGTAGCATTAGCTCTGTTTCTCTCTGATGCGAATGAGCACAGAAAGAAACCAGCTCTTAAGGAGACATTTTCATTTGCTTAAACAACCTTGCCATGTCTGCAGTACGGCAAAATCTGCCTGTGCTATGCATATTTCGTAGGATGGGAATATGAGCCATTACCTGAATGTGTGATACAAAAAGAATCAATAAACTCATGGACTAGCTCAATAATTATTTCGTTTCTGAAAATGTTGTTCACACATAGAAACAGTCAGGCGAGGTAACAGCCAGGTATGCTGCATTTTTTAACATATTTGTGGCTACTCAGGAAAGTTACGTTTGTCACTGTGCTGCTGTCTGTGATCATCTGGAACTTAAGGAAGATGCAGTGTAGAACTTGCATCCTCCTTTTACAAAACCAGATAACTCTCTCAGCTAAAGTAAAATACATTTTCTGGATACTAGCAGCTCTGAGACTTTGAAAGAAGTAAGCAGTCAGGAATCAATTGAGTTATGAACGTACAAATTTGTTTGGTAGTTCCGTAGAAACTCCTTTAAAACATGTATTTAGGAAGAAGAAACTCTCAATGCTGTATGTTTTGGGAGTATGCGGAGTATGACATATGTGGGGAAAAAAAAAGAAGAAAACTATTTAGCTTCAGAATATTTTCCTATGGGTGTCATTATAGACAGAGTGATTGGGTAGATTACGGCATTAGCAATGGGCGAGAAGCTTCTTGTCTGTGCCTCTGATGCAGATAAGTACAGTCATCCCTTATCAGTTCCTTGGAAGTGTTTATAGAATGTTCTGTCATCATTCCCTTGTCTACTGGAGCTAACAGCAGTTTTGTATAATGGCATTTCTCTTGACTACCTTAGCTGATAAGCGAAGAATTGAATGAATATTTGTAAATGAGGTGTTCTTTCTCTGCACTGGTTATTCTTTTATCATAGAAATTAAGGGGATTGCAAGTTTCTATCTAATTCTAGAACTGGTTTCCAGAACTATATGTCCATTTTCTTTACTTTGCTTAATGTTGATTTTCTAATGAATAAATACGAATAAAAAGGCAACAGCATTGCCATTTACAAGCTTGCACAAATTGTGTTAAACTCCTTGATAGTGACAAAAACATAATAATCCTGAACTTCATTTAAATTTGGATTGTGTCGTAGTTTAGGGATGTTTCAAGTATTCCAGCAACTCTTTCAACTAGCGAGTCAGCAGAGTACGAGTTTTAACCTCATGACTGGACTACATGATCTAGATTTAGGAAAATGCAGACTTTGGAGATAATAACATGTAATATCTGCCAAGAAAGTAGATGGAGAGCTAGATATGTTGGAATCACTCTCTCCACATAATTCTGTAAGACGTCCTGTTGCTGTAACTCATCGGTTGTGAGTTCTGAGCCAAAGACTAGGGGAGATGTACCAGGGAAAATGTGGAGAATGATCTGAAGAAAAGAGGTCTGAAATTCTTCCTGAGAGAATTTAACAGTTCTCTTAACCACTAAAGACAATCTTAGACAAAGGCTTGTCACAAACATGCTTTTCTCTGAACTTCCAGTTCTGAAGTCTGATAGCAGCATAATTTGTTGGGTTTTTGGGTTTTAGGGGTTTTTAATTTAATGGGTATTGCTTCCCAGGTTGAAATGTGGCCTCATTATACAGCATCTCAGACAAAGAATAAATTTTATTTCTGGAGAACGTTCAAAGAAAGGGGGAAATCATGGGATTTTTTGCTTTTAAGTTTCACGTTTGTAGAGATATTTTTATAGCAAAAAATCTTGAAGCTGTTTCAAGTACCTTTTTTAATACTTTGGCACATTGTTGAAATTTTGCTGTGTGTAGATTGTCATTTGGATTAGTGGTTTGAATGGCTTGGAAAGCTAAATAACTTTTTGTTCTTATAAGCATTCTTTTATTTTTTGCTGTCAAGTCTACAGTATAGCTATGGTGGGTTTCCTGATGTTACCGAATACAAGAGTAAAATATAGTCCAGATTTTGTGTTATACTCTGTTTTCTGAACTCTGTCCCCTGCTCCTGTGTGTATAGCTGCCAGACGAGTCAAGCAGGTCTACAGCACAATGACCTGTTCTGGGAAGAGATTGCCCCACGAGTTCCTGTACAGCACAGGCTTGTACAACTGCAGTCACAGAAGGTGTGATTATTTTTTCTTTCTTTTTTTACTTTACCTAATCTTGGATAAAAATAGCATTTCATAGGAAAAGTTATGAAAGTTCAGGCAGAAACCAAAAAAGTGATGAAGCTTATAGCCTGTAATAATTTAGGTAATATTTGTAGCAGTCTTTTCAGGAGGTTTTAAACATTGAAGATATGGTAGAACTCAGTGAGGACTTCTCTTCATCCTTCTTGAAGCATGACTAGCAACCAAGAATGAAAAGCACAGTTATTTTCTACTGTAGGTTTGATGGACTGACCTCGAATCTCTTCTTGAGCTCTGTTCAAAAGGTATTCATGCTTTGAGTATGCTGTTACGTAGAACAGAACTTGCTTTCTGGTGTGTATTCTAGGATACTTGTCAATATATTGTTATCTGGTGTCAGTAGATACTTTCAGGTCTTTGGAATATTTTCGTAAACAATGGCTAACATAGACTGGAAAGACTAGAACCAATTTCCAGACCAGCTTTAGGTTACTGATCTTGAAGGGCTAGTATCTTTTATATGGTCTGATTACAAAAATATTAATCTCAAATAAAGGACTCTGAACCCAGTACAAAGCCAGATCACCCACTTGTGTACTCCTCCTTTTCTTTCTAGCCCCAGAAATTTTACATAGCTAGCAAACGCAGCTGTGCTTCAGGCCCGTGAAGTCTTGTAAATAGATTTCTTTTCTGGAAGAGCTGAAGTTCAACCCATCAAGCTGAAGCAGGAATTGAACTGAGTTTCTCTACTTTCTTTCAAATACTCTAACCACTAGATTTTATGCAAAAGAAGAATGTTTGCACTCCTGGTCCTTTAAATAACTGGCTTTGTTCCCTAGGATGTTGGGTACCCCAGACTTCTAATTATCTTAATGAGAATTTTCATGGATTATTTCACATGTATTGCGCTGGATCTAAAAAAGTAGACTAAATATAAGTGTAGATTAAAAATGGGAAGAAAAAAATGAGGACATTCCTGCAAGTATTGCAGTTCTTCATTTGAAATTTAAAAAAGGGGCATTAATATAGAGACAATTCAAATACAGACAATATAACTTAATACTCCAGACAGTGAAATTCTGCTTGCAAAAGTATCTAAAAGGCTGAACCATATAACTGCTTGCAAAGTCTAAGTCTTCTATGATACTTTATAAGGCCTGCTAGATGCTAACTTTACTTGATTCCAAATGTACCATCTGAAAATTAAGTTGAACTCATATATCTTAATGAAGACTCATAAAGCTGGGCAGACAGTGAAGACAGTATTTTCTAAAATGTCAGCTCTGCCTTTGGTTACATTTGTGCCATTTTCTATCAGTTTGTTTCATGATGTTGGCGTGCATACTTCTTTTGCATGAATTTGGTTTTGGCAATTTTTTGGAAAACTGGTGCGTTGAGCTTGAACTAATTACATTTTTCATATCATCATAATCAGTATAAGAAAGCAAACATCCCTGGTAGAGATATGGTAACTATTCCCTTTTCACCATCCTAAGGGAATAGATCTAATTTTAAATTGGAGGTCATTTCCAAATCATGTCCTTTTTAGAGGAACGAAAAGGATTTTGATATCCTTTCCAGGTCTAAAGCCCCAGTTTCTTTTCCCAAAGACATTCAGAGACTCTTCTGGCCTGTTTCCTGTTAAAGCTGGATCATCCATTCTGAACCACCAGCATTGTCCTATACGACCTATGTGACCAATCCTACATAATCAATCTGTCAATGTGTAAGTTTTCACTATTTTTAGTTATATTTATTTCTGGAAAATTATTGAAAACACCATTATTAGCAGGGAAACAGGTCATCATTTTAGGAACAGTTTACAGGCAGGAAAGCAACTGATGTTTTTAGTTGCTTTGCTGTGTACTAGTAGACTATACTGTTGCAACAGCACTCAATGAAAATCTTTTGATCTTTAATCTCTAATGCCTCTATACTGATTGCTTTGTGGTTTTTTTTTTTTCCCTAGTTTTCAGATTGTTCCCTGTTCTTTTTGCAGGCAAAACTGTATTGCACCTCCCAGTAACACAAGCTTCAGCAATTTATGCTCAATATGTTGTAGGGAATATCAGTTATGCATCAGTCCCTGCTTGTCAGTCTCCACCTTAAATTCTCCTCTTTTCATATAAACATAGAAATTAGTTTAGATGCAAATAGCTAGTGATGGACTGTTGACATTCTTATCTGTGCTTTTACTTAGCACACTCTTGTATTTTACTTGCTTGTTTATTAGAAAAAGGCAACAAACTCTGGTTTAATAAATAGTATATAAACCCCCCTCTGAAATCCAAGTGATATGTATCTTGATATGATCTATGAATTCAACATTGTGCACATTTCATAAGGAGAGAGCAATTTTTTTATCACATATGATGATGTGTTCATAGTATGGTAAATTGCTATAGATTTTCTTTCGATTGCTGAATCACAGAATGTTAGAGATTGGAAGGGACCTCGAAAGATCATCTAGTCCAATCCCCCTGCCGGAGCAGGAACACCTAGATCAGATCGCACAGGAACGCATCCAGGCGGGCTTTGAATGTCTCCAGAGAAGGAGACTCCAAACCCTCTCTGGGCAGCCTGTTCCAGTGCTCTGTCACCCTCACTGGAAAGAAGTTTTTTCTCATATTCAAGTGGAACCTCCTATGTTCCAGCTTGAACCCATTGCCCCTTGTCCTATCACTGGATGTCACAGAGAAGAGCCTGGCTCCATCCTCCTGACACTCACCCTTCACATATTTATAAACATTAATTAGGTCACCCCTCAGTCTCCTCTTTTCCAAGCTAAAGAGACCCAGCTCCCTCAGCCTTTCCTCATAAGGGAGATGCTCCATTCCCTTCATCATCTTTGTGGCTCTGCGCTGGACTCTTTCCAGTAGTTCCCTGTCCTTCTTGAACTGAGGGGCCCAGAACTGGACACAATATTCCAGATGTGGTCTCACCAGGGCAGAGTAGAGGGGGAAGAGAACCAGTACAGTTCTTATCCAAAACCAGTATCTGAGGATTTTGGTCTCTGAGATTTATGTCACTAAGTACAGCTTAACACTTCATTAATATTCTTCTTGAAATGTGTATTTCCCTACAAATTCAGAAAACAATATGCTTCATGCATGACTGCTGGACAATAAGTGTAATGTCTTGAAAGTAAACTGATTTGTGTGTCGCTCCATGGCAATCGTTCAAGCAATTTAGCAAGAATTCATATCACTGTAATGACTGCATATGGGTGTGTTTTATAACGAGATGTACAGTTATGGAGCATCACTCTCTCTGTTGGGTGCAACTGGAATTATTCAAGAGATGAAGCAGTTCCACGGGATAAGTGAAGCCATATTTACTTCTAGAGTATTGCTGAGTTCTACTTTGCCTCTCCTGTTAATTTCATAATGAGTCTTCTGTCCAGAATGATGATTATCATATAAACCCTGGATGGCCAAATGATTCATTAAGTCAAACAGTAAGTTATCAGCTGAAATTGTATTATTCTTGATAAAGACGTCTTCACAGTTTGAGTTGGCAAAAGCATGAATATTTAGCTATTTCTCTGCAGGACCTATTGAATGTAGTACTTCCTTTCCTGGAATTTTTCTCTCAGGCATTACAATGTGCGTAGCTATGCACATAGAGTATAAGAGAATTAACTTTCTTCATTAGAATAAGACAAATCATATCCTTCACATCCTTCTGAAGGAAATCCGCCAGCTAAAAAGCAGGCATCTTTGCAAATCTTTCTTTTTGATATCTCAGGGAAGAATTTTTTCCTATGTGTAACACCAGAAGTGACGATACCTTGTTTTGCAATATACTGAGGGTACAAAGGGCAGAAAATAGATTTAAAAATGAGGTAGGTCTTTTGCATTGTTAATATATTTTAAACTCTTTGTATTTAGAAACTCTAACTTGGGAAATGCTTTGTGACTGGCAAGTGTTCTAGTGAACAGGGGCATCCTGTAGCTCCTTTCAACCTGTTGACTTCCAAGCTTTGTTTTTGAAGCTGATTTTCATAAATTCCATTTGAATTAATGACTGAAAACTCTAGGATATGCACACTAAGTAAGAGATTCCTAAAATTATGAAATAAATAACACATAAACTAACAGAGGAATAGTATTTCGTATAAAATAGGAAAAATTCAGTTACTTTATGACAGTAATAGATAATAATTGTTAACATTATTATTAGTAGAATTTTAGTTTTAGTTTTGAAAAGAAAACCCAACATTTTTTAGATGGCTTTAAACAACAACAACAACAACAACAAAAAACCAAACTTGTGTCTTTCTGTAACTAGGATAGGGCTCTGGAACTCAAAATTGCTTTCTGAATTTTTCTGTAGCTCACAGTTTTTTAAGACGGTCATCTTCCTTTTTTGTAGAGATAATGATCCTTTCCTGCTCCTTTGATGATCCTACATTATGGCATGGCAAAATTCCTTATAATCATTACTAAGCTGAAACTGTATCAGATACCCTGGTAGGGAGGGAGAATGTAAATCAAAAAGTAAGTGTTCAGTAGAGTTGGGTAGCACTTGTACTATTGCTTTGTAGACAATATGAGTTAGTTTTTCACATAAGATTCACTTTTTTCCTCGCTGGTGGACTGTTTCATTTCAGCCACACTGACTTTCGCAGCTGATGAAGTTGGCACTCATTAACTTATTTTGCTCTGTTTAAAATACTAGGTGATGCTGTTAAATGTTCTTCACTTCAATCTCTTCTCTTCCTGTTGGTGAATGTCACTCTGTGTTGTACAAACATGGCAGGAATGAAAGCTAACAGAAATGCTTATTTGTGTCTACAGCCCAAAAATGTGTGTTTGTAGATGAACAAATCGGGTCAAATCTTCCATAGTAAAAAAATAATTTAAACAGCCATTTTTCAGACAAGTATCTGGAGACCATTATTAGTCGTCAATAGAACTGGTCACAAAATGGGAGGAATATTGCCCAGGGGGAAATTTTTTTAATGCCATTTTGTGTTTATAAACACACACACAGACACTCACATTAAAAAGACAGTAGACCTATTTTTCACTCTGTACTGTTGCTCTGAAATGAATCACTTTTAGCTTTGTGTTAGTTTGGATGAATAAGAAAATAGGCCAGAAGATTGGTTCAACACAGATTAATTTGTTTATTGATTAGATCTATTAAAACATTTCCTGTCAATAATATAAGTACGAGTGAATTTCTTTGCTGTAGCAGATCATATAGAAAAACTAAGAATGTGATTTTAGAAATTGATATTTATACCTTAACCCAACTTGTTCTGGAGAGATAGAGATGCAGAATTACCTAATCTCCATTTGCTTACTCAAATGCAGAAGTATAAAGATAATAGCATACCAGACATGCAAGTGTTCTTTGTTTTGTTTTCATCTGGGATTCTTGAAAGAGGAAAAGTGAGAAGTGCAGTATACAGAGATATCATAGTTCTCGTGCAGGAGAATAATCCTTACTCAGGATTTCACTAAGCTAAAAGATTGGGAAAAACGTAGTTATGGTCTTGCAATAAATAATCAAGGTTTATGGAGGCTTGGCTGGTTCCTTAGTATAAAAAAGTTCTATTCTGATAAGCATATATAATAAAAGAGAACTGTGAAATAACAGAATGTGTCAACAACTGAAGGGAATGAGAACTGGCAAGAATGCCTTTTCAAATCACCATGAAAACCCCAATAGCTAGTTTTACTGTCAGTCAGCATTTATTCAGAGGTGAGATTTAAGTTTGTGTTTACTGGTAGTACAGAATTTGTATAAAGATGTCTTTGTCTGGCTGGAGTACGATTTTCTCTCTGTACCCTCTGGGACTTTGGAAGGTCTCCTGTGGCACACTGCAATTTTCCTGTTTTATTAACACGTAAATACCCAGAGCTCACACACATTTTTTGCTAACAGCTTGCACATGATTCAAATTCATAAATGAAAGCATCTAATGCTATTTCACATGTCCTGGGGTATCCGAGACTTCCCAGGAGCAAGCCGATAAGACATAGGATCTACAAGAAGCCTGTGCTCTTCTGGAATTGCCACACAGGGCCAGACGTAGTAATAGAGAGTATCTAAAATAACCTTTCTGTTGGCAGTTGAGTACTACACTGGTAGTGATATTTATTTTAAAAAAAAAGCAGGAACTGCATAGCTGTTTACTGTTTATTTACTGTGTCATCATGGTCTCATATGCTTGTTTTTTCTTTAGTAAACCTTCCTTCTACTGCAGCTTTTTTCATCCCTTTGCAATCCCTAAAAAGAACTGCTTTGAGAACAATTACTAACGCCTCATTATAATTTCAATGAGTTTGTGTTACTTATTGCCATAATTAATTTATAGAGAATATTTCAATACGTTAGACCAAATTTTGAATCATTTACTGGCATAAGTTGGGAGGAAAATCAGTGCACGTGAAATGAGGAGCTGAGCATTGGATTAATATTATTGATTGTTTTCAAAAGATTTCTTACAGTTCTCCTTGGAGAGTTATTCAAGTAAAGATTATCCTTTCATATTAACAGTAATGTTCCTTTAATCTTTTTCCTACTAAAACTTCATTTTCCTCATAATGTCTTTTGTACAAACCTTCTTTAACATTTCATTCTCTTTTAGTCCGTATCTGGAAAACTAAGCCCTTGTACATCCCTCTCTTTTCTTTGGAGGAACAGAGGAAGGGAAGAAGATAGCCCAAATCAGTCTTTGGCTTTACACTGATGAACATGTGAAATAATAATCATACTCTGCAAGGGAGGGAAACAGCACACACTCAGTTTTTGCTTTAATATGTTACTCCGTGAAAAATGAGCATACATATGGGGTAACTGCTTCTCAAGAAGCAACTACTTAATTTTGGATTATACTTGGAATTTAATTGTATCACAGTATCCCTCAGGAGTACAGAGATTTGCTGGGAACCGCAAACTTATATCATTGTGTAGAATGACAGAGGTAAAGCATCTTAGAAAATTGCTTATAGTGAGTCCATGAATTGAAAAAGAAATCCCAGATCTCTGTTTGATCCCAGTAATTTTCTTTCTCCTGTTTAGTGAATCATTTTGCACATTTCATTTTCCACTGATTTTGTTACTATACATAATTACCTCTGAAAAATGAAGCTCTTTTAACCAGGAGGTTATTTTTGAATAATTTTCTATGATCCATGTCATTGCTTAGATTTTATTTCCTTGTACACTGATATACAATCCAATATATTTTTTGTTTCCTGTTACAATATTAAGGAGATTTTTTAAAAAATATGCTTATTTCATACTGTTAAATTTGAGGTAAATTACTATTGATGCCTAAGTATATGTAAACACCAAGATTTACAAAAGCTTCCATAATACGACAATTGTTCTCATGGTTAAAACCACCTCATCTTTATGTATGTAGCTCTATTGGTAAGAAACAGAAAGGGGCAGTTAGGAGATCTGGTTTCAGGTTTGTATTCTGTCCCAGATTCCCTGTATGTTCCTTAATAACAAAATACAGCTACAGAACAACTTAATCAGCAAGGAATGTAATGGAGTGATAAAGGCATATTGCTATATCTCAAGAGATATAGGTTTGTTGTGTTTCAGACTTCAGTTTGATCCAGAAGTCCAGAATGTAAGCTTTTTTTTTTTTTTTTTTTTGGTCCGGAATGGAAACTTTTCCATGTGAGTTCAGGAGGCAGAAGTAGTGAGACACAGAAACTGCATCACTGCCATGTAACTGGAAGCTATGAACACGTGGCATGACTGTTAGGCTCTTCAGGACGCATCTTTGACCATCTCTTTCTTTCTTTCTCTCTCACTTTTTTTTTTTCCCCCTGATTGGAGGAGAGGATTGTATTGATCAGGGCATAAAGTATTTGCAAAGTGCTGTTTGAATAGAACCGGCAAGAAAATAGGTATTTTCTTATGTAGCAAAGCAATATTTTATGTGGCATCCTCAATTTTGGACTAATGAAGGAAAAAAAAACCTTGATGATAGAGACCCTTCCATGAAAAGCTGATGGCTAGTCCGGGGAGAGGCAGTCCATATCCAGTTTCGAATGACTTACTATAATAAGTAGTCCCATCCATAACTTCCAAACTGTCCTGCTTTGAGTCACAGACACTGCAGGAGTTTAGTTGTAATCTCCATTTCCCTTGCTTGTGTGATGCAGAAACTGATGGTGACCCAGTACACCAGCTCAAACTCTGTCTTCATATGAGGACAGGCTGAGAGAGTTGGGGTTGTTCAGCCTGGAGAACAGAAAGCTCCAGGAAGACCTTACAGCAGCCTTCCAGTGCTGAAAGGGGGATACAGGAGAGATGGGGAGGGACTCTATCAGGGAGTGTACTGACAGGACAAGGGGTAATGGTTATAAGCTGGAAGAGGGCAGATTTAGATGAGATATTAGGAAGAAACTTTTCACTGTGTGGGTGGTGAGATGCTGGCCCAGGTTGCCCAGAGAAGCTGTGGATGCCCCATCCCTGGAGGGGTTCAAGGCCAGGCTAGATGAGGCTTTGAGCAACCTGGTCTAGTGGGAGGTGTCCCTGCCCATGGCAGGGGGTAGGAATGGATGATGTCCAAGTTCCTTTCCAACCCAAACCATTCTGTGATTCTATGATTCGATGATTATTTATTCATTGACTGAAACAGGATTTTGGTGCAGTATATCGAGGCGATGACTTAAAACCATTTAGCAGCATAATTATTTTTTATACTTTTGTTCAATTTTCATTTTTACCACAATCTACACGTAAGACTGTAAATGAAGGAAATTTCCAGTGCTGAAAGGAATACCTTGCCCTCAAGAAGTGTCTGCATTTCACTGTCACTAATGATAAACACTTAATTTCCACCACCATACCCTGTATGATGTACAATGAAGCTCCTCATTACAGAAATATAGCAGCTACACGCACACCCTTCCTATTTCTGCTAAGCATGCAAAAATACAGACATTTCCAATAAACAAGGTTTTCATATGCAAGATTAGATGACCACATGATTGACTAATTACCGCCTTTGAAGCCTCTGCTTATATTTGTGTCTTAAAGTCTTCTTGAAATTAACTGTGATTTCAGCAGTTGCATTTTATGTACAGGCACACTGGAGGGGTACTATCATCCTACAACTCCCCTTTCTTCTCAGATAGTGTAATGACAGCTCTATAGCGTGTTTTAGTCTACTGTAGCTATTCTCTCCCAATGTTGTCAAATTATGTCTCTAGAAGATTTAACCACTGCATCACAGTTTTCCAATATATGTTTCTTCCACAGGGTGGATGCTCTGGGGGGTCCAGACAGCTCTGCGGAACAGGCTAGTAGGATGAGAAAGTCCAGGGGTAGTTTGGGAAACGAGGAGAAGCATCATCTCCCAAGACGGTAAACCTAACGAAAAGGTAGTTCATGCTAGGATATTCTTCTGCAGTCAGCTTTTCATGCTCCAGGGATATCATGTCTGGGATGCATCGCAGAAAATAGTTAGGGAATGGGATCTCCTACCTTTGATGCTGTCTGAGTGTTCATGCCAAGTGTCCTGAAAATCTTTCGAGAGCTTCTTAAACTGCATTGAATTTCACCTCCCTTCCCTGTGTGAGAGAGAATTGGGAGTCTCTGCCTTGGAGTTTTATTGTCTTTCTCTAGACCTGTTTACAGAATACAAATCACATTCTTCATTTTACAGAACACAAATCAAGTTTCTTTCCAAGAAATTCCTTATAGGACTTAAAACTCATGAAGATGCCAGCTTATCAGCCATACAACAGTTTAGCGTAATAAAATGTTGCTTCACAGGGAGAGTTAATGGCTTTATCTTTAACTGT
The DNA here is from genome assembly GCA_013400615.1 of Syrrhaptes paradoxus. Classification (NCBI taxonomy): domain Eukaryota; kingdom Metazoa; phylum Chordata; class Aves; order Pterocliformes; family Pteroclidae; genus Syrrhaptes; species Syrrhaptes paradoxus. The sequence continues at coordinate 61,548 of VZTO01005250.1, read as the reverse complement.
ACAGAGTCTTGGTTGGTTGGCTGATTTCAATCTCACCTTCCAGGCTTAATTATTGTGTTTCTGGAGACGCTTTTTTTCCCCTGAAACCCCAGAAATGTTGCTAGCATTTCAGAAGTCCAAGAGAATGTGCAAACTAAAGATCTGACATCCCTCAGCATAACTGTAGTGCTTCTTCCTTCATGTTAAGAGGCAGAATTGAGCCGTGAAGTACCAGAACCTTAAGTTTCTCTGCTGTCCCAAAAGCTCAGCTATAGGGTGTGTCTCTGAGCCCAGTTACCTCTCAGTATGTCCATGCTATGCACACATTAATTGGTCTGCAGCTAAAATTAAGTTTGCTGAACAAACAGATTTTGTTCACTCATCCTAAAACAATCATTTCCCATGGTACTTTATGAAATATCTGCCAGGCTGACTTGCTGCTTTCATTTATTAATGTGCCTTGATATATGCAAAGTGTAAGAATATTAACAACAGAAAATCACACCGGTAGAAAATAAAATGGGATCTTTGGTGCAAAAGTTTTCTTAAGGATCTATTCCCACATCTCATGAGACACCAAAAAGCACAAAACATCACGTAATTAACAAAGTTTTTTTTTCTTTGCTCAGGAGTATAGATGTTTTGGCTGGTTGAGTACTAGGTTAGGCTTTCAATTGTCTCTTCCTTTTTGTTGCTGGTGAGCTTCCTCCAGATCCCTGGCATTCATTAATTAAAACCATTCAGTTATTCCACTGCTGCCATTCACAAATTGCTTCCATGCTTCACCAGGCTTGGCAGCTGCCAGAAAACAGGCCAATCTGCACTCATATAATATTCCTGAGAATTATGTCTTTGCATAACCTGTAGCTCTGGTTAAACCAAAGCCTTTCCCTCTGAAAAGAACAGAAACTACTTTATTGCCTGGGAGAAGCTATAAATGCATTTGCAACAGAAGAAAGGTTTGATGTAGGAAAGTGAGAGTAAGCATAGGTCTTGCCTCCTGCATTTGTAAAAATGGTGACAGCTTTCGGTTTATCATCTGCTTTTCAAGACTCTTCCACTCAAAGATGTTGCTAATCAATTCAACCTAGGTTCTGCAGACCTAATTTGGTTTTCTGTTATGAAGAAGAAGTGAGTTAGCATGGCTTTTTGTTAAGAAGGGTCCAATAGTCTTTACAAAAAATTGCAGCAATTGGATTTAAGCAATTAACTGTAAACAAAAGATAATAGCTTGCTTATGGTTGGAACTGGTCTGAGATTCAGAGGATCTGGCATCATTCTCTGTCTGTGTTTCAGGTGTCTTCTTGGGTGCATATTTCTACCTGTAAAATGAGTAGACTCTCATGGAAGTGCTGTACTTTTCCTTTGTTGATGCTTTTGTGATAATCCTTTCTCAAAGTGAAGGAAAGGATCTTTGCACAAGAGTTGGCAGGGCTCACTGAAAGCTTTAAACTAGATTTGAAGGGGGAGAGGGATAAAACCAGGATGGCTAGAGATAAGGGGTGGCGTGAGACAATGTTTGAGATACGGTGTGCTAAGCGAGGGCCTTCAGTCCTCTCCACGATGTGCTGAGTACACTGGAGCATGTTTGGAGTGTCTTTATACTAATGCATACAGCATGAGGAATGAACAAGAGGAGCTGGAAGCTTGGTCCCACTCCCAGAGCTATGACATCATTGGTATAAGTGAAACCTGGTGGGATGAGTCCTGTGACTGGTGTGTCTTCAGGAAGGACAGGCAGGACAGGTGAGGCAGGGGGTACCCTNAGAGGCCTTACAGGTAGATCTGGATAGACTAGAGAGGCTGGGCGATCACCAACCGTATGAAATTTAACGAGAGCAAGTGGTGGATTCTCCACCTGGAATGGGGTAATCTGGGNAAGGGTAAGAAGGAAGACCCTGGTGATCACAGGCCTGTCATTCTCAATTCAGTGCCTGGTTAAATTATGGAGAAGGTTATTCTCTGTATTCTTCAAAAACACTTGAGAGACAATGTAGTCATTGGACATAGCCAGCTTGGATTCCTGAGGGGAAAGTCCTGCTTAACCAACTTAATTTCCTTTTATGATGAGGTCACACATCTAGTTGACCAAGGGAAGCCAGNGTGATTCTGTGATCTGGGTTGATGGCAAGTTGGATATGAATCAACAGTGTGCCCTGGCAGCCAAAAGGGCCAACCATGTCCTGGGGCACATCAAGCACAGCATAGCTAGTCTNCTCTCACAGTACCCTTCTGGACAAGATGTCCAACATACAGCTAGACAAGTTCCTAATACACTGGGTGAACAATTGGCTGACAGGTTGGCCTCAAAAGCTGTGGTAAACAGGGCTACATCAGGCTGGTGGCCAGTCACCAGTGGGGTTCCCAGGGCTATATCTTTATAAATGACCTGGACACAGGAGTTGAAGGTACATTAGGTAAATTTGCTGATGATATTTAACTAGGAGGAGCTGTGGACTCCCTCAAGGGTAGAGGCCTTACAGGTAGATCTGGATAGACTAGAGAGGCTGGGCGATCACCAACCGTATGAAATTTAACGAGAGCAAGTGGTGGATTCTCCACCTGGAATGGGGTAATCTGGGTTATACATACAAATTAGGGGATGAGAAGCTGGAGAGCAGCCCCGTGTTCCTGCTCCGGCAGGGGGATTGGACTAGATGATCTTTCGAGGTCCCTTCCAATCCCTAACATTCGGTGATTCTGTGATCTGGGTTGATGGCAAGTTGGATATGAATCAACAGTGTGCCCTGGCAGCCAAAAGGGCCAACCATGTCCTGGGGCACATCAAGCACAGCATAGCTAGTCTGTCAAGGGAGGTGATTGTCCCACTCTACGCTGCACTGGTGTGGCCCCACTGCTGCACTGTACGATGTGGTGTTTTGGGCTCCTCACTGTAAGAAGGGCATCAAACTATTAGAGCATGTCTGAAGGAGGGCAATCAAAATGGGTGAAAGGTCTGGAGGGCAAGACTTATGAGTGGCTGAGGTCACCTGGTTTGTTCAGCTTAGAGAAGAGAAGGTTGAGGGGTGACCTCACGGCAGTCTACAACTTCCTCAAGGGGGGCAGTGGGAGGGAAAGTGCTGATCTCCTCTCTCTGGTGACCAGCGATAGGACACGAGAAATAGGATGAAGCTGTGCCAGGGGAAATTCAGATTGGACATTAGGAAAAGGTTCTTCATTGAGAGGGTGGTCGGGCGCACAAACAGGTTCATCAGGGAGGTGGTCATAGCTCTAAGCCTGTCAGAGTTCAAGGAGCTCTTAGTCATATGGTTTAGTTTTAGGTAGTCTAGTGGGGAGCACAGAGTTGGACTCGATCCTTATGGACCTCTTCCAGCTTGAGAGATTCTGTGATTCTGTGAATCTAATCTGAATGCCATAGAGAACAGTTTGTATTCCAGGCTTCACGTTGGGAAAAGAAGTTACAACCCTTCAGGGCAAACATGGAAAGAAACTGAAATTAGATGAGATGACATTGTGATATCTTCATCTGCAACATAATAAATAAAGTTTGAACTTCTCCACCCCTACCTTTCATGAGAAACAGGAAACTTCATGGATTGACTCACTGCTTAAATTGTGTTACATGTGAACTATTGTTGGAAATGCCATTTTGACTGAAGGAAGGGGAAGATAAGAACGCTGCTTTAATATAACTTGAAATCTTAATGGTAAAGGTGATATATTTTCAGTAAGAGGTTTTCATCTTCATTGGAGTCTAATGATATTGTTCTGATGTCAGTACTAAGTATATATTCCTGAATTCTGATCAGATTCTGCTTCTGGTAGGAACCCGAAATGTTTCACATTTTTCTGGAAAATGGAGCTCTTTCTATGTGTTTCTTTGGCTGGACAATTTACAAGTGGCTGCATTTTACAGTGATGTTTTATAAATACATTTTTTTGGTCTATTTTAAGATGAATGGTTCTAAATTTTATATTTGTGGCAATTGTTGAATGCCTTCAAAGCTGTTTATAGTAAAGTCACAGTAGTCAATGTTGGGTTTTGTTTTGGTTTTCCTTTTCTAACATCTAAGATACCAGTTGTGTTCCAGGATTTATGGAAAAGTTCAAATCTTTCCAACTAAGTGAAGGTTCTACATCTTCAAAATGAATTATGAAAATCTCTATTTGAGAATGAGGCATGTCCTAGAGTTTGGAACAGAAGAAAAGAGATACTAAAATCAAACCAGAAGTTCTTTTCACCTAATAACATACCCATGTTTAGAACAAAGCTTGTATTTTGGATGGCTGTAGATACTGAACTGTGTGTGCACAACTAACTGTACACAGATGGTGCTTGATAAGATTACAGTCACAAAGCAGAGATATTTTCCATGCAAAACTCTGTAGGCAGTGCCCATTGCTAGCAGGCAATGGGAATGCTCAAGTAATTTGTTATATTCCTTAGATCTATAAATGAAAACTGGGAAACTTCTGTTCAGTCTTTTTTTTTTTTTTCTTCCCCTCCCCTTTTCACCAACAGACCTCTAGGGTTTTATCTTAGAAAAGAGAACCCGTAGACAGGACCAAAGTCAATAACCCTGAAGAGACAAATGGAGACAGGAGAACTTAGCAGCAATTCCTTCAATATTTCACAAAAGACTAAAGGCTGTGACATGACAAGAATAGACCATTGGATCTCTGAAGTGATCTGAGAAATTAAATATGAAAGAGATGAGTTACCGCGCAGACTTCACCTGTGTTACTCCATGCCATATACACTGCTCTCTCCACAGCTGATAACACTGTATATAATAAATTTGGTGTGTTTTGTGGGGAAAAGTGCTGTATTTTTTTTGTTCACACTTACTGTGTGAAATTCCTCCTTCATTAAAAACTGGTAGAAAAGCTGCCCCCTTTTAATGTGTCAGGATGCCAATGATTCAGTATCTCAAGTCTTTCTTTTCTTCCTCTCTCTGTGGCTGATTTTTGTTCATCTGACACTTTTGTTTTCTACTGTTATTTCTCCATTATTATTTAATTTCTTACCAATTATACTCCTCTTCCTGATTTCCTGTTTCATTCCTTAAGTTCTGTTATGATAGGTGGCAGAAAACTGCTCATCTGATACTGAAGGAGAACAGTTTGGAGTATTTACTCTTTGTAAGACTGGGTGGTCAGGCACTTTCCTCTGAATGTTCTGGTTCCTGTACTATTCCAGGCTCCTGTCCTGCAATTTTTAACATATACTTTCGTGGAAATTTTGCTTTGAATACAGTAGAATAAAACTGAAAATGTAAAACTGAAATAAATAAAATAAAATAAATATTAAAGAATAAAACTGAAATGTAAAACTTCTTCATTCCCTTGACATCTTGGGGAGTTGCGTAGGGTTAGCTGTTCATTTGGCAACATATAATTGATAGATTCAGCTCCGAACTACTTTAAACTTCTTCTGGACAAAGGAACTATGCTAAAGGATGGGAAAGGGGAGGAGAAAGAATTTTCTCTCAGGTGCATCAAGCAGATTAATTTTGAGTAATGTGTCATTTGTACCTTTCGCAGAAGGTGAGGTCCTTGTGAGAAGTTGTTAATATAATCAGATGCATAGCAGCTTTTATTTATAGCCAATGTCTGATATAATATTTACCATGATGATATTGAAATCTGTAACGAGAACTGAAGCTTACCAAATGAACAGCCGGGATTAGGCAAGGTGATTATTTAAAAAGCGAAGTGAAAACAAGTTACTTACACAAGATTTCTGACTGCAGCTAGAACTCCCCAGAGCATTTAAACCCTTATCAAAGCAGCTGAGGTAGAAGTTATGCTTGTGGAGACTCATGAAGTGGGGAGAAATGGTGGAATTCATGAGTTAGGTGGTCTTGGAGCAAGGGCACACTGAAATACATTTGCATGAGGGATGCGAAAGAAACATAGCTGTAAGCGTAGATTAGAACAATATTTTGGCTTTGGGATTTTTTTAACTGATCTTTTGCTTGCAATGCTCTGTTTGCTCGCACTACGTAAAACCTTAATCTCCAATTCTTCTAGGTATAATTTTCTCTTTTTATTTTTAAGCCTGTCTTGTGTTGGGGAGCAAGGTGCATCCCAGTGAAACAGTAGGGCTGTGTACGTTGCTAGATGTAAAAAAGTCAGAAAAATATGGATGAAGGTAGTGGAAAATGAGCTGCACCTTGAAACTGGTGCTGAGCATGCTTCCTACTGCTCTGTCAAACATCAGTCTGGGGACACGGGGCTGCCAATTATCAGCCTTTGGGGTGGAATTCCCTCTGGCAGAACAGTCCTCTGTTCCTCCTGCTCAGAAGCAGATGGCAAAGAGGCATCCTGCATTACCAGGCAGACCTGGGTACGCTGTGCTTCTTGAGGCTGAAGATTACTTTAATCCAGTAAGTCGTTGTTCATTTCAGTCATACAGATATTCGGGCTGACTTAAAGGAGAACAAAATTGTTTTGATGGGTAATCCTTGCATTTTTTTCTGTAAAGCAAGTGATCAGTAGGAACAAAGCTGATTTTATACAACACAAAACATAGTAGCTAACATCAGTGAACTAAAGCTAAGCTGTGAATATATTTCTGATATATTAGAGCATTGTTTTATATTGGCCAAGTGGGCTATTACATATTTTCATAATATTATTTCCAATAATTTTCTAACATTGTTATGGCAGTGCCTGTGATACTTTATGAAAAGAACTATATGAGCACAAGATAAAAAGGAGCTCTGCATCATTCAAATGCCACAGTGAGCGAACCAATATCTTGATTTAATCCTCTTGATTTATAGCTATGATTTTTTTTTTTTAAACTGGGCTGATTGTAAGAGTTTTTGACCACTTCAGAGTCATTAATTCCTTTGGATGCATAAAGTAACAAGAGATGCTTCTCTGAACACAATGAGCCTCTAATCAATACTTAAAAATATGATCATGCGCCATAACAAAAACAACAGCACACTGGCTAGTATATTAAATAATCAAGCAGCACAAAAGTGCTGAATATTGCACTCAGAAGTGGGTTTCTTTAGCAAGACCTCTGGAAGTGAGTAGGTCATTTGTTTATTTTTGCAAACAGTATTCCAGTTTCACAAAGAAGCTGAGGCACAAAGCAACATTAAGTAAGTTACTCCATTTAAATTCATTATCACATATCTTTATAGCTGTTTGAGGATCCAAGATACTACAACTGAAAATCATCATCACCTGTCTGAAGAGAGAAAAGCTGCTTTAGTCATGGAAGTTAAATACAGAGAGGCAGAGATGTTCCTCTCTTCAGTTCTTATTTATTGCAAGGGGTTAATAGCTAAACTGGCCAATATTGTCCAGTTGCACAAGTATCCCTGTTTAGTTTTGCTGGGAATACTACAGTTTTGGCACCACCCAGTCTGTATATTTTGAGCTGTAAGCAACAAAACTTCCTGTTTCTCCTGTCCTGGGCTCTTTTATATTAAATATTGCAACTAGCTGCTGAGTTCCACAACAATGGGTAGTGTTGGCAAGAATCCACTAATGACAGATCTGAGAGCCACCATCTTCCATTCCTTTACTGCAGCTAAAAGTTGAATTTAAAACTCCCAGCATGAAAAAGAAGTGTTCTTTTAGCAGAAATTGTAATTTGGTGCTGAGTGGTTTAGAAATGGAGTTAAAAAAAAAAAAGAAAAAAAGTAAAAAATGAGGCTTGCACACCACATTGGATTGATCTGTGTTAGAAATAACAAATTCAAGCTGCATATAAAGTTTATGCATCCTGCAGGGTTGCAGAGTGAAATCAATGATTATTCACTTGCTTGAATCAAAATTCTAATTGACGTGATTAGCAGAAAAACAAACAAACAAACAAAAAAACACAGAAAAAAAAAAAAAACAGAAAGGGTATGCTGGGTTTGGGAATTTTTGCCAAAGTAATGCCACCATGGCTGTACCAGCCATACTCTATTGTGTCAGAATCAGGTGATCAGGAGTTGAAGAAGCTCTTGAACATTAATACAAGATCAAATGAAAGCTTGCACCTTTCCTTAACTCCATGTTGGGGAAAGTTGGCTTCCTCGCTATTTTTCACTGCAATACTCCCAGGCTTTTTTTTTCTTCTAATGGTTCTGTTTCAGATAGAATGCCACCAGAACTGTTTTTCTAATGATCCACTGACCCAATTAACAGGCTGATGAGATTCAAATAACAGCTGGAGATTGCTAAGAAAATCTGAATAAATCAGATGTACAGCCATTTGAAATAGTTGTATTTTTTCTCTTTTTATTTCCTATTTCTGTTTGGTTAAAAAAACCAACATGAATGATATTTTCGAAGGTGAATACGGAAATCTGATTTTCATGGGATTTAATCTGATGCGTGGGAAATGTAAACCTAATTTACTATTTAGGAGTGTTTTACTTGAGCTTGCCAGTATGACTTTTCAATCGCAGTTTACTGTTCTTCAGCTTCCTTCATTTATGGATGTGGTGAAGGAGGAATATTAGACATTACTTATCTTACTTGCCAAAGTTTCGGATTTTCCTGAGCCAAGTGTGAACAAAGTGTTTCCTGTAAGAGAGTCTGCTGTGGAATTCGGTGAGAATTTCAGAATTAAAACTGTCTGCAGAATGAAATAATAGAGTCTTTATTCCATCATGCTTAGAAATGACTTCCTGAAAAACAATATGCTGTTCTAGGTTCTCATCACTTTATTCATTCATCTGTTTTCAACTTAAGCACGCACAAAAAAAAAGATTGACACAAGTATCTAGAATCAAGAAGCACGCAAAAAACTAAATTAGGGATCATCCAGATGAGAAAACGTTATTAACAGCTTCATAATGAAGCATAGAGCTTCCGTTTTTAGTCTCAGAACCAGATTATTGGTGTGGCTTTCAGTGATTTGTGGCTTCTGATCTCTAGAGTAACCACAGAACAAACAAGACAAATAGGAGAAAAAAAAAAATCAACGCTTTCTGAAAACAAAGTACTTTTGTAAGTATAGCCTGATCTGAAACATCTTAATTCTGACTTTCAAGAGGAATGTTAGATCTTCACCTTAGTAATAGTTTGTCTGTCCGTTCAGCTACATGAATATGTATGTACTTGGTTTATTTTCCCTTTTGTTTTCGTACCAGCTTGGACAGAAACTTCTTTAGTGTTGATTAAATTGTATGTATGGATTTTGGTGATTTTCGCATCGTTACAGACCATACATAAACTTGAGAAACAACCAAAATGAAAGCGAGGAAGGACCGACTTAGAATGCAGAAGAGCTATTTGTTGGCTAGAATAGTTAAGGTTTATTTAGAAAAAAAAGAGTTGAACTCCTGTAATTCAGGGGGAGGTTACAGAGCCATTGCCGGATGGTGCTCAGAGTCGTGCCTGCCACACTGTCATACCGAGAATGCCACAGTTATGTTTAGTGGCCTGCAGATGAAAAGGACAAATTCAGTCTCATTATTATACATTATCTTCTCCACTTAAGAGGCTGCGTATTCCATAGTCATACCTATACATTTAGTACATCTGAGAAATTTTATTGAACGGAGTATGTGGACAGCTGTGTTGACCCTTATACTTCTTTATGCATACCTATGTTGGTTATAATGAGTATTAAAATGAAACTACATTTGTGAGGGTTATAAAACTTATCAATACTTAATTCCTTTCGAACTTCTTAGCTTTACGATTTTATTCATATTTTGACAATATTTTTATTATTTTTACCGTGCCACTCCTATGACAATTGTAATAAAAGCATGCATGCACAGTCCATTAACACCTCGACTTTTTACTTTCTTCATTTTCTTAGACAAGCCTCACTGGAACAGAAATTTGCCATACTTCTTCATCTCCTTTTCCCATCTTCAAAATAAATTTAGTTCATATGTAAGGATTGCTATGGTAGAAAATCTTTTTTATTTCCAGCAAAACATGGGAAGGATGGAATGGTTATACTGCATACATCTAGGTAAATATTATGATGCTATCTTCAAGTGCACGATCATGTTTTAGTTATTCTTTCCCTTATATTCACCATCTATCGAGACAAGAGGAAATGGCCTCAAGTTGTGCCAGGGGAGGTTTAGGCTGGAGATTAGAAAAAATTTCTTCACTGCAAGAGTGATCAGGCATTGGAACAGGCTGCCCAGGGCAGTGGTGGAGTTACCATCCCTGGAGGGGTTCAAGAAACGTGTAGATGTAGTACTTGGGGACATGGTTTAGTGGGTTGGGTGGTGGTGGGTTGACGGTTGGACTTGATGGTCCTTGAGGTCTTTTCCAACCTTCGTGATTCTATGGTTCTCATTCATCCCACAGGATGACTTAAGAAAGGAACTGCAGACAAAGAAAGTGGGATTTTTTTTCAATGCTTGTCTTTGCAACTGAAAAGAACTTACTTTTTTTTTGAGAGAGAGCATTGTATTTTAGCTGTAATGCATATACAGTTTTTCTCCTGCCGTTATTAGGGAGTTAAAACTCTGTCAGTGAGTTCTCAGAACTCCCAGTAAAAACAGCTGGAGGTCTGTACTTGGAGAGGAAGCAGACTATTGAGTTGAGCTCAGCGGTGCATCTGAGAAAGGAGGGTGTTTCCCTAGACTTTTTTTTTTTTCCCCCTCTGGGAGTAGGTAGTATAAAGAGGAGGGATGTTAAGGACTAAATATTCCAGATGCCCTGACTGGACAGGTATGCATTTATAATATGACTTCTGGTTTGGTTTGTTTGAACTTGGAATTGTTTATATAGAAGTTAAAAGGAGAATTGATTAACTTTCCAATTTTTTCCTCCCTCAACTCTGAAGAAATGTTTTTGATCTCATTTGAAGCACTCCTACTCTTCTCTCTCTGCATTTGATCAATGCCTCTGTATTCTCTTGGTCTTGTTGTTCCCTCCTTGCAAACTTCAGTAGCCTTATAGTATTGGGTTCTGATGAAGACCTCATGGAGAACACTGAAAAACATTCTTCTTGGAAACAGTTCTGACAACATCTCATTGATTTCATCTGCATCAAATCATTATTTTTTTTTTGTTGTTTCTCTTGTTGCTGACTCACCCTGTCCTTCTCCTTCTCCTTCTCCGACAACCTCTGTCATTCTGTCTTCCAGATTGGTGTTCCAGTTAGAAATCGGTCCTTGTGTCCCCTAGCTCTATTCCCACTCTGTCTTGAGGCAGCGATTCAGTAGCTCATTCTGCTGGAGTTGATTCTGTCCCTGTTGTTTGCCCCTATGACAGTTTTTGGGGTCACACAGTGAAACAGGCAGGTTACCGGTCTCTTTCAAAAATACTCTGCCTTTACAGGGAGGCTTGTTATTAGCCTGGAAGTTGTAACCTGGTTCCTAGGAAATCTGTGCAGTAAGTGGAATTGCGCCAGCACAACTGGATGGGTGTTCAGGGAATGGAAACGTGGTTGGGGACACAGGAGGCAGGATGTTTCCAAGAAAGACACGGCTGCCAAGAGAAACGGCTGTGGAACATTGGTCTATTTTCCTCGTCATGGCTCCCTCAACCTTTTACTTTAATGATTCCACTGACCAACTTTCTGAAAGTTAAAGGCCCTTTCAGCTCATCATTTTTTGAGTGATCTCTGCCAGTCTGTATTAACCAGTCCCTCCAGGGCAGGAGAAGGAAAAACAACTGCGCTTTTGACTTCCTTGTTTTGAAGGAGCTCAACTGTTTCCAGCAATTAAAGGCAATTTGAAGTTTTGTGGGAAGTGTAAAAATTGAAGTAATAAGAGTCCCTCTTATTTCCCAGCCCTGCTGGGGCTGAGATGTTGCTCACTGACAGCTCTCTTTTTTAACTTGACCTCCAAGGGATTTATGACCCACAGTTAGAGAAAACAGGACTCATCCAGTGCCCTTCCTAGTTTCAGATGCCACCTTTCTGTAAAAAAAAAAAAAAAGTGTCATATGCTCTGCTTTTATGACTCTTCTCTTCTCTTTTGGAACACTATCGTTCTTAGGAGAAATACACCTTGCAGTGTTAATGTGACTAGGAGGTTTATGGCAGGAACGTGCAGCCATGCATAAAGCTTGTTAAGCAGTTTGAGTTAACTAGACACAAGAAAAAAGAGTAGATGAAAGCCCAGAATGTAAGGTCCAAATGGGCAGAACCTCAGAGCCAAGGGATGATATAAAGATGGCGCCTTCTTACCTACTATTTGCTCTTAGTTGATCTTTGCATTCTGTTTTACTGACAGAAATACACGCTTTATGAAATTAGCCAACCTAGTGCTGCTATAGGAGGAGCTGGCTTCTGTTCCACTGAACGCATTGTGACTTGTCAGGGATTTTATTGTCGATGGGGATGATGTAAGGTGCAGAAAGTAAGATGTTGGGCTGGCTTTCCAATGTAGAGTTTGTGATCCTGTCACTTACAAGGCATGGGTATTCTTCCCCATCAGTGGACAAACCAGAAAGCAGTTTCTGCTCGTATCATGGGGTTTTTTTTTCCACTTTTATTAGTTTCACTGGCCAGCAATAGGAAAGTTTCCTTCCCTTTATCTTGCCTCGCTGTCGTGCATAGACAGGCAAATTTTCTATCTTTATTTTAATAATTCTGTATGTCATCAACAGAATGGCCCTGGTCCTCACTTTGGGCCTGGGCTCACTTTTAATACTTTGCTAAGCACTCCCTCAGTGCAATGGTAACACAGCAGTAGTGACCATTAGATCCAGTGCTGTAGTTCTTGTTGCTAACACAATACATCTGCTGCTGTAGAGGCTTTTTTAATTTTTTTGTCTTTGTTCCTTGCTGGTGCCATGCTTTTGGCTGTTTAATGGTTACTTTGCTATTGAACTCCACAGGGGAACATATCCCCAGACATCTCTCTAACCTCACGCAGAAAAATCTGAGAGCTCTTCTCCCCATGTTCCCAGCAGGAGCTTCCTGCTTGCTTTTTATGTTTCAGCTACTACACAGACACACACTTAGATTTGACTCCTTTGGTAAAAGCTGAGCTAATGAGCTATCACAGAGAGGCAACTAATGGCAGTGCAGCCTCATCCCCTTTCCCTGTATAATTTTTCTTATCTACTTGTAAAGTCTTTCTGCACTGTGTGATTAATTTTGTTAATCTGAGACTTTTAAATTAATCATTAATTATTACATTTGCCTATTACTCTGAGTGGCTGAGATCTGCTGTCCGTACATTTTTATATCAGTGTACTTAAATATAGTGCTAGAAGTTATTAATTGGTAAACAACCACTGAAAATTTACTTCACATACAGGTTGTTCTGTATAGCACTGTTGTCCTGGGGAATAGCTGTTTCACCTCATTCAAATCATCTTGTTTCCTGAAACATCCCATATTTGGGGAACAGTGGGTCAAACCCACTGAGAGATATAGACCTATTAAAATCCTTCCTCAGCATCTCTATGGAGCTGATGCCAAACTGGTTCAATCTCAAATGTTCTGGATGTAATTTCTTGTTGCAGTGAATTATTCCCATCAGAAATTAGGAGTTGTTACCAGTGCTGCAAGACACCCTTCAAAATCAGAGTGTGGGTTTGGTATGATGAAATAAAATGAGGTATATTCTCTTGGGGTTTTTTGAAGTTTGTAGCAAGGTGAAATTTCGAACTTACATGATATGACTGTGATTGGATATGAGCTGTTAAATGGCTGGTTCAGTCAGGCAGCATTTGCCTTTCTAGGGGACAGGAGGGATTTTTCTTCTTCTATGTTTTATATCCTGATTTTTTTTTTCTGTCAGTTTTGTCATATAATTTGTTCAAATAACAAATGATTTTGACAATTCATTTCTGCTTTTACAATCCATATGACATGGAAGGTGTTCAGATATAACTTTGAGGGAACAGGAGAAAACCCCAAGAAAATCAGGCAGAAATATTAAACTTTAGTCCAAAGTCAACTCCTGCAAGGCATTGTACCAGTCTGTCATGGTTTTGAACCACTGGCTGGCAGCCAAACACCACAACAACTGCTCTTTCACCCACCCCCCCCTCCCAGGGATGGGGGAGAGAATTGAAGGAGTAAAGAGAAAAGAGACTCGTGGGGTGATATAAGAACAATATAATAACTAAACTACAATAATACTGGAAGTAATAATAACAACTATAGCAATAGTAATGATAGTAACAATAGAAGTATATCTAAATATCCAAATGAGAGACACACAGTGGCACTGCTCACCACCCAGTGACCAAGGCTCAGTCCGATCCTGGCTAATGATCCCGCATCAGGGAAAGTCCTGAAGCCGCAATCCCAGAACAGAGAGCCCAAGTGTCAGAGAGACCGAGACAACCCTGAGAGAGGGGCGACCCAGAAGGAGACAATCCAGAGCAAGAGGGTGTACTTCTGGACAGAACCTCATCTATATTCTGGCCATGCCGTGCATGGTGTGGAACAGGCCATTGGCCAGATAGGTCTCAGTCCTAAACCTAAGGTCGAATCCTAGGCTAGTTACTGGGGCTGTGCTCCCTTGCAGCTTCTCCTGCCCCTGCAGACATGGGCACAGCAGAGAAGCTGGAAAGTCCTTGACTGTCCTGGCAGCAGCTCTGCCCATCAGTGTGTGATCAGCTTCTCCTCAGCACAAACCCAAACACAGCCTCTTACTGGCTACGATGAAGAAAGTTAACTCTGTCCCAGCTGAAACCAGGACACACTCCAATACATCCCTCATCTTTGAACAACAGTTCATGTGCCTTTCCATTAAAAAGCTAATTTTTATGAGCCCCAGTGCATTCACAGGAGTTTCATTGTACCACTTCAACTAATAAGAACATCTGATACCGTTGAGGGTTGAAGTATTGTTATGTTGGGTTTCAAGTTATGAGGCTTTTGAGTGATCAGTGCTTTCCAAAATTCAGAACTCTATCTTAGTGTTGCATTCCTTAACTTTTTGTGTCTGAAGGCTCAGCTATTTGGTGCAGTATGTATGTAAGAGGAAAAAAATGGCTTCATTTTGAAACCAAGACTGTAGAAAATGAGTTTGGCATAATCGTACCATATGCATTTTATTCTCTCTTGTCATAGTGTTTATTGCACTCTGAGCTCATAAAGCACCTGGATGTGTACTTAATTGACAAGTTAATCAGCAGTGCTGCTTTATTTATGACTCTCACATGCAACGAGCTGGCCACAAGGGAGCTAGAGCCTCTAAGACAAATGGTGAGAAAGTAAGAGGTAATATCACAAGTACTGTGTTTTACCTTTTTTCTTTTGAATGAAAGAAGAAAAACTAATATGAAGACTGCTTGATTTGCTATTAGTGGCTTAAAGGTGGCCTGCTTCAATGTGTGTCTTCATAAAGGGTAGGGTTCTGAAGAGGAACCGTGAAGATGATGACCAGAGTTATATGGACAGTACTTCAGAGCAGCAAGTGATCAATGGTGAATATCCAGAATTGAATAGAATGGGAAAGGCTGCAAGTATAAGAAAACAAGATAAGCATCTATACTGTTTCCTAAAGAGCTCTGTGATTGTCTAGGTTTAGGCGTTTGTAATTTTAAAATTTTAACTACTTGCATAAGTGATAGATGCAGTGTGGGAGAGGCAATTACATTGCTGCAAGCATAGCTACAGCAAAAACGTTGTAGACAGGGTTTAAAATGGCAGTGGTGCATACAAGAAACCTGACAAGTTGTGAAAATTGGAACAATACCTTTTCTTGTGTGATATTCTGGGAACTATGTTAAAAGGAAGCAGGACTAATCCTAATGAAACATGACCTCTCCACTGTGACAAACTGCTATAAACCTAATCTGACTGGCTGTTGCACTGGTGACATTTTCTAATCCGATTGAATGGATTCCAGCACTTGCCCAGGCAGCTGTTGAAACCTCCTATTGATTACAACCTGTGTCATCTTTTCATCTGCCTGTTTTGCATTTCAATTGTCATCTCCTCATTTTGCCTCTTCTGATCAGGTGGGTATCTAGTAAATGTCTGCTATCAAAATAATCCCAATATTGCATGTAATTTCCTGTAATGATCCTATGCCACCTCCAATTCACATTAGGCTCTTGTCTCAGTTAATAACTAAATCACACTTCACAAGTAAAACTTGTTATTTACTCTCCATTTTTTCCACGCCTCATTGCTTCTCACTAAGTTTTGATTCTTTACTGCACTTCTGTTTAAATCTGTGATGTTCAGAATCCCTCCAGCATGCACAGAACATACATTTTTTCCTTTCTATATTCTTCAGAAAAGAAAGTTGAAGTCTCAGCTCTTAGTTTTCCAGAGGAGTGAGAAGGCTGCGTCTTTCTTTTACCACTGTTTTATATTATACACTATCTATACCTAAGTTTAATGGTCTTTAAAATGTATACCATAATACTTAATGCACTGGATGATTGTGATCGAATTAATGAATCCTTTGAAAAATCCTTTGAAGTTCTCATTTGTAACGTGCTTGATAAATATGTAATAGTCATAGCAATAAATTCATTTAATTTCCTGGGTTTCAGCCCAGTCTCGTATGGATTTGGGATTTCTGTTTTGTTTTATTCTCCCCAACACATAGTGCTTCATTTTTGTGGGTTATAACTAAGTTATTTCACATCTCAGTTCTACCTCTGAGTAGTGATTGCTTCTTGTGTGTATGTATATCAAAGAGAATTTAAAAGACTGATTATTCATATTTTATATGAACCACTGGAGTGCTTAATTATAAAATAAGCCTCTTGAAAAATGTAGATTATTTTCCTTTCAACCTTGGCTGCCGTTTAGAAGCACGCAGCGAAAATGTGCTGTTGACGGGTGAGGCATACTTCCTGGAGTGAGAGTCTTCCATGGTCCAAAACACGTGGAGAATTACGTATTAATACTTTTTGGTACCGTGAAGTGTTTCAAAGAGGGTGCCAAAATCCCACCTTACTGTTTGACCTTAGATTAGTGCTTTTTGGTGGAGGGAAAAACACTCCGTACTGTACAAGTGCCGTATGTGTGCTATTGTCCCTGAAACACAACCAAATCCAGGGAAACCATATGACAGCGCAGAGTACAACATTATGACAGGAACTACTGAAGAACATTTGAATACAATTGTAATTGTAGCTTTGGACTGACGTAATCTGATTTTTCAACAGGTTCCTGAATTTAAAGGCATCATTCCTGTTCTGCTAAATGTTACAGGTTTCTTAAATGTCATAAGTGAAGAATTATCCATTTCCATTTCCTTCCTATACTAAAATCTACTCCAGTTTTGTATGTAACAAGAACCTAGCCTCATAATGTAAGTAAATCTCACATGTGAGTGAAAACATGGCTGTATTAAGTGCTTGTAAGCTCAGGATCCAGGAATGACGTCCTCCTCCTGTGTTATAGCAAAATACTCAATTTTTTATTTTTATCTTATTTATACTTTTATCTTGCCTTAATTTCACAGAATCACAGAATCACAGAATCACAGAATGTTAGGGATTGGAAGGGACCTCGAAAGATCATCTAGTCCAATCCCCCTGCCGGAGCAGGAACACCTAGATCAGATCGCACAGGAACGCATCCAGGCGGGTTTTGAATGTCTCCAGAGAAGGAGACTCCAAACCCTCTCTGGGCAGCCTGTTCCAGTGCTCTGTCACCCTCACTG
>VZTO01005250.1:20318-43686 GCA_013400615.1 Syrrhaptes paradoxus | reverse complement strand
ATCATCAGCAAACTTGCTGAGGATGCACTCTACTCCCTCATCCAAGTCGTTGATGAATATATTAAACAGCACAGGTCCCAATACCGAACCCTGGGGGACTCCACTAGATACAGGCCTCCAACTAGACTCCATCCCATTCACTACAACTCTCTGGCTTCTTTTCTACAGCCAGTTCACAATCCATCTCACCACCCGATCATCCAGATCG
Organism: Syrrhaptes paradoxus; assembly: GCA_013400615.1. Taxonomy (NCBI): domain Eukaryota; kingdom Metazoa; phylum Chordata; class Aves; order Pterocliformes; family Pteroclidae; genus Syrrhaptes; species Syrrhaptes paradoxus. Next base: position 43,478 of record VZTO01005250.1, on the reverse strand, counting down.
CACTTCCTCAGCTTATCCGCATGAGAACGAAGAAGTTGGACAATTTAAGAGTCTAAGTGGCTTTTCAGAAAAGTGCACGAGTTATTTGCATTATTCACAATTTGCCAGGCACAAATATGTAAGGTGACCACCTTCATTGAGGCTGAAATTTTAGCTGTCGTGGGGGGCAGCCGACTGAGGCTGTAGTTCTCTACCCAGCTGTTGTTTGATCATTTCTATTTATCAGTCAAGAAAGGATTGCTCCAGAATTAATGAACATTTTCTTATCTATACAAATATAGACAACATCAATTGCTGTGAGTTTATGAAACTCAAGAGTCAGGAAGTTTGTAATACGTCTGAGAACAATATTAGAATTATTTGAGTATAGGCAATAAAATGGGGAAATATTAATAGACTCTCAGAGAATAACGCTTGTAATACTACAGTAAGAATTACTCTGCATCTTTTATGCTCCTTTACAAATATTGGAAACACGGCATTTCAAACTTTAATTAAATGCTTACTGCTCCACTGAGAGTTAACACTTTTAACCCTGCTGTAGTGAAAAGCTGTGCAGTAATGTATCTTTTATAGAATCAGGAAATTTCTCCTAATCTTGAAAATGGAAAAAAAATACGAATACAGCCTTTTTTTGTGTGTATTGATATTGCATTTATTGTAGTACCTCAGGCATTTAGATATTTATTTATGTAATCATATTAATCACGGAGATAAGTTTGTATCATGATCAAAAATATTACCAGGTCATGAAGTCTAAAGCTTGAGAAATATTTTATAAAAGATAAGAATAAAGTTTCAATCTAATTTTTTATTCTTTAGCTATATGGTTTGCACTCACAAATGGCTGCTTGCAGGTGCAATGCAGGTTTATAGCAGGAATATAATTATCTGGTTTTGACATGAGGTTCACACGATAGTTTCACATCTTGTTACATTTGTTGTTGAAAGATATATGTGATATTCCAATTTTGTATATTTTTCTTAGTTTCCTGGGATTTGGGAAGGAAACAATGAAAGAATAAATAAGAGACTGATTTTATTTGATATCAGATGTGTTAAGGCTCTGCTTCTTGAAAGGGCTGATACAACAATATCTGTAATGAGCACCCAGGACTGGGCCTAGGCATGGCCATTTGTTTAGAAAATCCTGGCCCTGGTTAATTCTGTGAAAGCCTATAGGCATCAAGATACATTAGATTTACTATAGCCTGAACCTTGATCTTTTACATTTCTTTCATCTAATAGCTCTACATTAAACACAATTACTGGACAAAGGATTTTTTAAAATGGAAAAGTACTGTTGAAGAGATAATAGATATTTAAAAAAATAGAGAGGATGAGGAAACGCCATGCAAGTGGTCATTCAATTCCTGAGGCTTTTTGCTCTGTTTTTACTTTTCTCTGTAGTTAAATATTAATAGAGTCAGTGCCAGTTAAGTCATTCATACCATCTCAATAGCCGACATGGAATTAGGGAAGAATGAGCTTCAGCTCTCTAAGTGAGCAGGAGATAACAATGCAGCACGACACGGAAATGATTGAATTTACCAGCAGCGTTTGTGCAAGGCTTGCTAATGTACAATGGCATTTGCAAGCGATTCAGTGGCTGGGATTCCTTGGGGGCAGCTCACTTGGGCACTGAAACTGAATCGACGTTTCAATGATCTTACCTTTAGAGTGGTTTAGGCGCATTGTAAGTAAATAGGTCTTTTCATAATTAATACAGTAACTGCAAGTCATGCAAGGATCATTGGCTTTTTGAAAGGAGAGAGAACGGTGTCCTCATTTGGCTGGGCATCTTGCACTGTGTTTATTAGAACTGTGAAGAAATGTATAATGCAGATTGCTGGATTAAGACAAGAGCGACTGCTCGCTGATCTGGATGAATCCACTCCCTCTTGAGTAGATAATGCATCTGCTGTGGAGGAAATAAAGTGAGCTGGAGGTCAGAGAGCTGAATTCTTCTCTCTGCTCTGCCACTGATGTACCTTTCCCTGCTTCAGTTCCCCTTTGGCTATGAACAGGAAAGGCAATGACCCCTTTCAAAAGAATATCCAAGTACTTAGTTTTCAAGATACAATGTGTTATTTCCACCCTATAAATTATATTTCCACTCTACAGGAACTCCTATTGTTTTTTTTCCTAAGTAACATTCCCAATATGTTTCAAAATACGACTGTTCATATTTTGCTGCAGCACCAACACTTCAGTAGAAGAGCAGAAGGGAGATTCCTTTGCTCCTGTATTTGTACAGGCTGCTAGACATTGGCCATATTGATGCAATAATTACCTGCACTTGCTTGATTGATATAAAATCTAATAAAGCAGGAATTGGAGGTCTGGTTGTCTCTTTTGAGACAGGAAGGAAGGTAACATTTTGGCAAAGGCATAGAGTGGGAGCAAGAGTTCCTCCCTTCTGGATTTCCTGCACATTTTTGAAAGTCTAGCTAAAGTAAAATAAAAAATGCCTTTTAATTTTTTGAGTAATGATTTTTTTTTTTGGTAAACCGTAAGCTTCGGTAAAACTGTTCAGGCTTCATCATTGCTAATTGCCATCCTAGTGTCTATACTAGATATTTAAAGGAAGTTCTCACCCTGCATAAGATAATACGTAGGTAGCACTTTTAGAGAGTACTCTAGGATTTAGGTCACAGAATCATAGAATGGTTTGGGTTGGAAGGGACCTTCAAAATCATTTAGTTTCAACCCCCTGCCATGGGCAGGGACACCTCCCACTAGACCAGGTTGCTCAAAGCCTCATCCAGCCTGGCCTTGAACCCCTCCAGGGATGGGGCATCCACAGCTTCTCTGGGCAACCTGGGCCAGTGCCTCACCACCCCCACAGGAAAGCATTTCTTCCTAATATCAAATTTATATCTACAGTCTTTCATCTTAAAACTATTACCCATCATCCTATCACTACACTCCCTGATAAAAGAGTGTTTCCCCTTGTCTCCGGTAGGTCCCTTCAGGTACTGGAAGGCTGCTGTAAGGTCTCCCCGGAGCCTTCTGTTCTCCAGGCTGAACAACCCCAACTCTCTCAGCCTGTCCTCATACAGGAGGTGCTCCTGCCGTCTGATCATCTTCGTGGCCCTCCACTGGGCTCACTCCAACAGGTGTGAGGTCACTCACAACAACACTCCCAAGTCCTTCTCCTCAGAGCTGCTCTCGATCCATTCTCCTCCCCAGCCTGTGTTTGTGCTTGGGATTGCCCTGACCCGTGTGGAGGACCTTGCACTTGCCCTTGTTGAACTTCATGAGGTTTGCACAGACTCACCTCTCCAGCCTGTCCAGGTCCCTCTGGATGGCATCCCTTCCCTCCAGCGTGTCCACCACACCACACAGCTTGGTGTCATCAGCAAACTTGCTGAGGTGCACTCAATCCCACTGTTCATGTCTCCAACAAGGATGTTAAACAGCACTGGTCCCAGTACTGACCCCATGTGGAACACCACTTGTCACCGGTCTCCACTTGGACATTGAGGTATAGACCACAACCCTCTGAGTGCAACCATCCAGCCAATTCCTTATCCACCGAGTGGTCTGTCTGTCAAATCCATGTCTGTGCAATTTAGAGACAAGGACATCATGCAGGACAGTGTGGAATGCTTTGCACAAGTCCAGGTAGATGATGTCAGTTGTTCTTCCCTTATCCACCAAAGCTGTAACCCCATCATAGAAGGCTGCCAATTTGTCAGGCATGATTTTCCCTTGGTGAAGCCATGCTGGCTGTCACCAATCACCTCCTTATTTTCCATGTACCTTAGCATAGTTCCCAGGAGGATTTGCTCCATGATCTTGCCAGGCACAGAGGTGTGACTGACTGGCCTGTAGTTAGCTGGGTTTTACTTATTTCCATTTTTAAAAATGGGGGGTTGTTTCCCCTTTTCCAGTCAGCAGGAACTTTACTGGACTACGATGACTTCTCAAATATGATGGACAGTGGCTTGGCAACTTGATCCACCACTTCCCTCAGGACCCATGGATGAGTCTCATCAGGTCCCATGGACTTATGCACCTTCAAGTTCCTTAGGCGGTCTCAAACGATCTTCTCCTACGACAGGCAGTTCTTCATTCTCCTGTTACCTGCCTTTGCCTTCTGCAACTGGGGCGTTGTGGCTTGGGCACTCAACAATGAAGACTGAGACAAAAAACATCACTGAGTACCTCAGCCTTCTCCCTATCTGGGGTAACCACGTCTCCCATTTTCTTTTGGAGAGGTCTCACATTTTCCCTAGTTAATTTCCTTTTAAAAATACCTCAAAGGTAAAACTAAAGAACTAAACGTACTATTGGGAATTGAGTAGCACTGGTGATTAATGTCCTGCTGCCTCTGAAAACTGCAAGTCATATATTAAATTTCTTTGATACCATAACTGGAATTTCACATTTTAGTTCATATACATATGTATATTACTGTATATGCATGCTTTCTTCCTGATGTACATATGACGTTTCCATGGAAATTTTTGCTGAATGCTAAAATGTTTTAAATTGAAGGAGTTATGTTGCAATTTCTTTTGCTGTGGGTGCCTCTGGAACATATAAAATGACACTGAATTTCATAGGAGACTCAGATCCAGTGGTTAGATATTCCAACAATGATTGCAGTTCAAATCAGAGTGTGTCAGTCATGTTTAGGGAGCTTGTTGTAAATATATTGAACTAATCTCACAAGGAAGTTGGTTTAAAACCAGCTGATTCTTGCCATGAGGAACAATTACCGTGTTTGAGAACATGATTAAGGGTAGAGTCTCTGAGGTCTGGCTTGCCTGCAAATCTTTGTATAAACATACGCTTTTCCTTTTTCTTCCCTCCTATTCTTGCCTCCTATTATATTCACACTGAAGTGAATTTCATTAGATCATTACTTTGGAACCCACTTTTATTTAGTTCAAAGTCGTATTATCTGTTTAAATTTTCTGTTTAAGAGGCACGGTGTGAGATCCATCCTGCTTTGAATTATGGAAATGCTTCCTTGTGAAGTATGGCTGCAAATCACCTCTATGACAGAAGATATATCCTGCTATTGGGGGTTATTGCTGCATATCTTTCATAATAATTAGAAGTTTGAAAACAACCAGTTAGCGGATATGTGGCAAGCTTTGTGTGAACAGCATTAGTGGCTAATTTATTCAATTTTGGAGATGCCACTCTATAAAATAGGGGGTAAAACTGCTGGGCTCCAGGGCAGTCTACACTGCGGCAATGTACATTTGGTCACTAACCAGGAATGACACCAGGCAGAGCCAGGCCTTCGAGTTTTTATCTACATCATTAAACAATGGAGTTTTGCCCACAAGTTGGAGCAGAAGACTGATGTCAGTGACTTTGGGTCCTAGCTGTGTTCCTGATTTATTGCACATCATTAAACAAATCACCTTGCATCTGTCCTCACTTTTAAGGTGAATTTTGGGGTAAGATTCTTTCAGCATTACCATAATGATTTGGACTTTCAGATGTTACTGCAATGTATGTAATAACTGTAATGAAAAATAATCTAGTTTATCTTTGCCTAAGAAACATTTGAGTGCAAAGTATATATTGTCCTTGGTTGAATCAACTAATCCTGAATCGGTAAGACCAACCTGTTCTTATTCAGATAGACTTAAGCATGTACTACGTCTGTCTCCAAACCATTTTGTCAAACATAGACTGTTAAATCTGTTCTCAGATGATACAGTCACTGTTTTTGTCTTATCATTTGGGTATGAAAAAGGTTCTCATCAGGTGGGGAATACAGTAGCTTCACCCCTATCTTATTTTCTTTTTCAGTGAGTCACAGACATTAGCATATGCTTTAAGTCTACTGCTTGTTTGTATTTTCCCATTGGGGACAGGCCTTAGTGAAAAATAAAATGCTACTGGCTGGAGAGTTCGGAGGCAGCAGAAGGCAGTTTCGCGTAGACCTTGTTGCAGCTCGTTGTCTGTATACAATAGAAACAAGGGGTTTTTTTAGTGAACACTAGAGGTATACCAGACTTTGACGGATATGTCTGACTTTGACTATGGCACCGTGAAGAAGACTGCTCACTTGGATAACTCAGCCCAGATTTTACACTAACCTCATATCTGCTGAGTCAAGAGTGTAGAAGCTGAGCAAGCTTGGCAGGAGCAGCCATGTGAAGCAGAGCTTATTGCTAAGACACAGGCCCTCCCAAAGCATGGGCGTACATATCCAAGGCCACATGAGATACGCAGCCAATTCTCTCCACCAGGCTCCTTTGAAAATCTTAGCTTTAATGTAATTAAGCAACTTAGTGAGCTGCAGTGGCCCTGATGGCTTGAGCCTCATGCATCTAGTTGACAGTTTCGCTGTGTTTCTGTATTATGTCTCTACTTTGATTAGGCCCAGATATATTTAATTAGCGAGTTGTTTGATCAATTAGATAACAAACCCCTAAAGTCACCTTCTTGTTTAGATGTGCTTTGAACAACAATTTTAATCTTAGTGACAGCTCCTCTAGAAAGAAAAGGGAAGAAACCAATGTAATTAAGATGTGAGCGCACAAAACTGCCTATGTGGCTGCAGCACAAAACTAAAACCATTTTGAACTCTAAACCACAGAGGACATAGAGGTCAGTGGATGTAAACTCTGAGGTTTTCACCTGAGTTATCTGTTATTTATATCTATGATGAATAGTAGAGAGATATTTTAAAGCATTTGATGTTGAATCATCTTTGTTCCCTCTTCGTTGTTGGCTTTGGCACCAGAATTTGGCTAAAGCTGAGTGGGAATTTAGTGTTGTTGAGTGCCTATGCCTAATGTTCCTGAGTCTCTAATGATTAGCAGGAGTTAAAAAAACAGAAATGAGAAAAAAACCACATGACCACATATTAGAAAACATTTATTACAAAAATCCTTAAACATTGGGATGGAAATAAGTGGAAGTTGCCCTTCGGACAATCAGAAATTGTCCCAACCTTGTTGAATTAGTGGAACTGGGAACAAGTATGGGTCACAGTTCATCTTGGCTTGTGAGATTATGAGAAGGCCACAGTATCCTGTGCAATAAAAATAAATACTACAGAAAAAAAGAAAATATAAGCTATTTTGAGGGTCTGGCTTGTCTCCCTTCCTTTAGGTTTTGCTCTCCTTTAGTAAATGTGCTTGGCAATTTCAACTGTTGGGCAATCTGGAGGATGTTCTCCTCAACTGAATGTTGGAGTATAAGTGAAGAACTAGTATTTAATGCAAAATAAGTTGCAGCAGCAATTAACATTTTTTATTAGCTGTAGTCACTAAATCAAGGATTCAAACACTGAGATAATTCCCTTGCTGCCATATAAACTTTGACCAAATACATAAACAAGGACCAAAGGAAACTTTTTTTTCAGCTGTTTAAAGTGATTTAAGAGGTGAAAACTTAAACCAGAAGGGATGGGAATGAGAAGAATTTGTATGCGTGCACACCGTGCTCAGGTGCGTAGGCATGCACGTGTTCAAATATATGCATAGCACCCTCATGTAAAATATTTGTGTTCATTGTGGTTTTTTGTCACATTTTGAAACATGCTTTGTGGAGAAAGAAATCCACTGTTTTCTATTTGTCTTCTTATTTTACTGTCTAGCCTTGATAGAATATCAGCCGTTCCACAACACGAAAACAGATTGTTTCTGTCTGCACCAGTGGTCAGTAGTGTGGAATCCTATTATTACTTAGATATTTCGCTTGTACTACAGTAGAGAATGATGTATTGTCTGGTAGAGTTGCTGGAGACACTTGATGGAGTTTTTCTTTCAGGCTTCTAGACCACCTGTAGAATTGTTTATTATTTTGCTCTGTTATTGGAAAACGTCTCTGCCGACTCAACAAATCTTTCTACACTGCTTGAATTAAGAGAGATTTCTTGAGGTGTGAGTTTATTTAAATATATATATAAATATGAAAATATACTGGATTTGTTAAAAGGAAATTACTCATGTAACTAACTGGTACCAGCAACATTAAAACTTCCCGCTCATGCAGATACCAATCCAGTTAGGACAGGGTTAATTATGATCTCTTAACTCTACCACCATCATGTTAGGTATTTAAGAGTTTTGTCTTGAACCATTATTCACACTCTGTGGGATGTATTCTCCATTTTCTTTTTGTGCTTTTGTCACATGTTTTCAAATCTAAGTCCCAAATTCACACAGAAAAGCAGAATCAAAAAGGTAAACCTCCTCACATCGGACAAAGTCAGTTACGTGTTAGCTCTTTCCATTTGCTTCTCATATCACTGTACTAGCTCCTTTTTAATTCCACTAGGAGGTTTCTTGCTCAGAAAGATTGGTCTTTTGGAAGATCTGATCAACATGTTCCCTATAAGGTATGATATTGCTAAAATTTCTGGTCTCTGACCTCTGGCGTTCTTTCTTAATGACAGGAACATAGGAGCGGTCTTCCCAAGTCAGACCATAGATCCATGTAGTTCAACATCCTTTTCCTGTCCTAACGCGGAGTAGATATGTAGGAAGGAATATAAGAAAAGGACAAAAGCATAATAATAATTTATTGATTCACCCTCCAGCATTTTCAACTTGTGATGTCTTTGGGATGTTATTTTTGTGGTACTCTTGATAGTTTTTCATTCTACTAGCTTGTCTCCTCAGTTTTTGCTGCAGGGATACCCAGGTAACTGATTTTATCATGATGAATGCCTCCATTACAAAAAGAGTGGTGATACTGGTTCAGTATCACCCCAGGGTTGTCTATGCTGTTATTCCATTTCCAGCAGGAATTGTATGAGCACACCAAACAGAGATAGTCAATGGTTTATGCATCTTGCCTAACTAGGTACTCTTCAGTCACTGACTGTTTTCAGCTCAGATGAATTTCTGAGCCTGAAGTGGATTTATATTTAATAACTCTTATTGGTCTGCTTTTCCAAATACTTCTCCAGCATCCATTTGTTTAACTACCTGCTTTCTGAAAAAATATTTCTTTTTGTGTCCAGATACATTCACTTCATACTTTCTAATGCTTGTATAGAGAGAAGCAGCAAAACCCGGTCAATTCCTATTCATTGTTTCTGTATCACATGTTGTTTTATAGGCATCCATTATCTTGCCTTCCTCTGTTTCTTTTACAGAATTCTAGTCCATTTTTTCATGTCCCATATAGAATCTGTTGCATGTCTTTCATCGTCTTAGCTACTGTTCTGTTAACTTACTTCAGTTCCACTATATCCTTCCTAAAACATGATACAGTATTCAGGAAGCAGGAACATCAAGCATTTAAAGACGGAAAGGCTATGCTTTTGTTTTCTATTCTTTCCCTAATAATTCCTGATGTTAATGTTCTTTTTTGACTGCTGTGAAATTGTTTTCATCTGTTATAACTTCACCATTCTTCTTTGCACAGCTTTTCCCCTGTGCAGACAGACACAGCCTCCTGCAGACTATCCCATTCTTCCCATCCCTTATGAAGTAAAGTTGCCTAGATGCCCAAACCATTACTGCATGAATGAAAAATAACAGCAAAAAATATTAATTACAGAATTAAATTTACAAATTCCACATGACCTAGGAAGTCTGAGATATTATTTCAGGCAAACCAAAGTTGAGAGGAGAAAACTAAATTAAGATTCTTGAGATGCTGAGGAAGCCATCATTCCTTATATAAGCCTCAGTGCAAAGATAGACAACAAGAAACTCTTGGAGAATTGGCTTAAACTAGACTTCCAGAGCTTCAAAGGTACATGCTCCAGGGCTTCTAGGCCCCTCACTCTACAGCAGGCAGAAGGATGGTCATAGATATTGTCTCTAAATAGGGGTTGACATGCTTTCTGGGCTTCCCACTCCACTGGAAGCCCAGACAAATCTGTCTTATTGCCAAGGATTTTGTGAAAAAAATAATGGCTTGTAAAATTCCTGACCAGTCTTATTATTCAGCCCACTAAGCATAAAATCAAATTGAGGAGGTGGCCATTAACTCTCAGGGAAGCCTGGCTTTATTTTATTAAAAATAGCAAAAAGCAGTAGATATTGACACATGAACTGCTTCTGCAGCAAATGCCAGGATAGAAATGTGGCCAGTAGTCATTTCAAAGTAAAGAAAGCATCATGACCGACTGCAGGATGGTAATATAATTTGACGCTTAAAAATAATATCTCATTATAAAACCATAAGAATTGTCAATAGCAGCACAATGACTCACTGAGACAGGTAACTCATTATCACGACCTAAATATAAAAGAAGTAGGAATGTCTCTGTTAAAGGGGTAAGATTAAGGCATCCTGAGGGAGGAAAACTACCAGCAGCTAAGTTTGAGGAGGTCTATATAGAAACATGCATATTTTAAAAGGTTAAGCTATTATTTTTCATGCAGTAGCAAAGCCTAACCCCAGGAAAGACATGGATTTTGGACTCTGCCTTGTGTATAGAGAATCCTGGGAAACACGTTTGCTCACAAAGTGTTACTAATAATAATGTAAATTATTAAAGCCGACAGAGGTTTTATAGCTAATGCATGTCCTCTTTACACTCTGGGCTTTCTGCAGCTTGGACAGTGAATACCAATCAGGTTTTGTTGCTGCAGCTCGTGCACCAACAAAAGTGCTGTTATTTGTAATCATAGCACTGCAGGAAAATGTTAAAATATCCAGAAGAAAAGGTGAAAACCAGGCAAATAATCTCTTGGGTTTAAATTCCATTTTCTGTTGACAGCACATTCTTGTAATATTCCTCTAATGGAAAATATAAATATCTAAACAATGAAAAATTTATGTGTCCAATGGCTTTGATATCTCATTATTGTGATTGACATTGCTTTTCATAATCTTTCTAATAAACAAAAATTAATTTTTTGTTTGTATGCAGGAAAAAGCTGTATTTTTGAACTGAAATCTTAAGCTCTAGAAAGACTTGTGAAAATAAGTGATTAAAAAAATGGTTTGCCTTTGTCTAATTTTAAAAGAAAGGGAGTGAGCAGATACAAAAATAATTTTCTTCATCATTTCTATATCTTACTAGATTTTTGAATGCTTAAATCCTATTTATATTCACCGTCAATAAAACACAACTTCATAGCACATTTTGAGCATATTATGTTCAGGCATTTGAGCTTGCATTCTAAGGGTTAAGTTTCTTTGGAACAATTAATAGGAGGGCATTTGGGATCAGGGCGTTGTTTTGAATGAAATCACCTGGCTAGGGTTAGTGTAAATTTATAGAAATGCGAGATAACTTAGAAAATATAGACCTGGACTTTGACAGCTGCAGTCTAGAGAATTTTTTAATATTTTTTTACAATTCTGTGTATCGTATTTTGCTGAATATTTCTGGTTCTGTTTAAAGGATACTGCCAATGCAAATGAAGTTGCAATGTGTTCACACATGCTTTATCTGTATGCACATACACACTTTACATTTTTAAGTTTGGTGCAGAAGGAAATGCCATAGATTTATTTTTGGACTATGGTCACAAGAGCTGGAATTGCTGCTGTACGCCAAAAGGTTTTCCTCGACAGCTTCAGAACGTGCTTTGTCCTCTGATTACTCTTTTCGCAAAAGGTGCCACAGTCAGAATTTCTCTGCCTGCTTTATTCCTTGTTACTCTCTGCCCACTTTTGGGGTGTGAATAGCTATCAGTACGTGACTTTTCTCTCGTATCCTGCCAAGGGAGGTCTCTACTGTGCACAGCAATGTGCTAGCGATTTAAAAAAAAAAAAAATCCTTCCCTGCAAGAAGCAATAACACAAGAAATTAATAAAATAAAACCGAAAATGTCACCTTAGACTAATGAAATTCCACCATCATGCAATACAGAGCTGACACTTCCGTGACACCCTTTAAAACTCAGATTAAGAAGAGAAAATTAAACTTGAAATGAGAAGAAACAAACACAGCTCTCTTTTCCCTGGCAAGAGTTGAGTACAGTCTGTTGATTATTCTCAAACAAGCTGATCTCACAGGCAGTGACCTTAACTCTGGCTTTAGTTGGCTGGCAATGTCATCTATTGTTGGAGTGAAAAAATGCAGATATTGACACGAGAGAGAGAAGAATTGCAGATTGAGTCCAGTTTCAACTGAGGAATGAACTAGTCTGTTCATAATCTTGAAAAAAATGAAATGTTTGTCTGTCTTGGAGTTAGCTGATCTGTAGCTTCACTCGTCTGTCCCCTCATATGCAGGGAGACTGCCTGGCTAGCTCAGCCTAGCAGTTCTTCTCATCCATCTCCCCATCCCTGAGAGTGGGCAGTGCTTCAGTGGAAAGGACAGGATTCCGGTACAGACAGCAGTTATAAAATAACCTGTGTGTAAAGGAGTTTTCTTTGTAATTCATCTAATTATATAGATGATATAAATATATACATATCATCTAATTAAATAGATATCTAGATATATCTCAATTCCTGCTTGGAAATGTGAGAGGCCAGCACTGGGGAACTGTTTCCGTGAGCTGCAGCTTTCCTGAGTAAGGAGGTTTACGTTTCCTATAGAGGCATTCCTGAATCACTTAACAATATGTGGCTGCACCAAACTGCAAAAATATACATTTATAATATATAGGCTGGATCCCGAGGTTGGGATCTTCAGCTGCTTTTGGGATGGAGTAGAAATGGGAACTTAACTCAGATTATGACTATCACAGGATGGTTTGGGTTTGAAGAGACCTTCCAATCCCACCCCTGCCATGGGCAGGGACACCTCCCACTAGCCCAGGTTGCTCAAAGCCTCATCCAGCCTGGCCTTGAACCCCTCCAGGGATGGGGCATCCACAGCTTCTCTGGGCAACCTGTCCCTGCACGATCCAATGTTTCTCCCTCAGCTGCTCAGCTGCAGGCGAGAGCTTCGGTGTGATTTTTGCCTTGGGCACAGAGCCAGTGCCTACAATGCTGCCAGAAGTGATAGTTCAGGGCTGCTCTTTGACTTATTTTCATCACCACTGAGTGTTGTTTTACTTTCCTCATTTCAGAAAGAAACCCATCATTCAGCGTGAGGGCTGTCAACAGCTCCCTCACTCTTTTTTTTTTTTTTTTTTTTTTTTTTTCTCTCCACGGTCCAGCCTGGCAGGGATTGCCAGCCATCCACATTTCCAAACCAGGGCTGCTCTGTCCCCCCACCTCCCACCCCCTTTTTGCTTGCAGCACATCCTCATCACTTCCCCCCAGCAGCCACACCGTTGCACGTGGTGTGACCAGTAAGGCAGCAGCTGCAGCTGGATAGAGAGATCCAGAGATCTGCTGCCTACACGGAGAGGTTTCACCATATTGCATCGGGTCACACAACCATGACGGCCAGTATCTTGCTTGAAGCAATGAACTGATGTTTCAAATGAAGCTGAAAGCACCTAACGATGTGACTGGAGAATTGCGTGAGGCAGAAGAAAGCTTATTTTACCGGCCTCGCATGCCTATGAAATGAAAGCACAGTTACTTCTGTTATAGACCGTAGAGCCATCAGTCCCTTCTGTGTCTGGAGTTAGACTTGGGAACAGTAATAATGACAGACCGTCTTCAATTGGTCTGGGGAAAAAACATGGTGAGAGACAGAAAGGTTGCGTGCAACTCAGACTTGGTGAAAAATGTCTTTTCTATTTTTTTTAACTGAATTTACGAACAGGGTGGAATGGCTCTGGCCAAACTAACAAAGTTCATTGAATTACAGGCTGCTGAAGCTAGCACACTGTGCTGTTAACGTTGTGTAGTTATATTTTATTGCTGATTGCAGGGTCGCTGGTATGGAACACTGTGTGTTCAGATAAAGCTCCTCTGAAGCGCCAATTTGTTGAAATAGTGGAACCCCGATAAGGATGTACAAATTAAGATACCATTAATGGGTTATAAAAGCAGTGTCCATTTACAGCTGTTCTTAGAAACTGACAGTGCTTTCCATGTTCTAGTGGTCATGTAATTTTAAAAACAGTGATCTTTGCTGATTTTCATTGGCCCTGATAATTTTGATTGAATTGTACATGCTCGTGGTGATAATAAGACTACCATGTTCTGTGTTTAATGTAATTTGGTTTTCAGGGTTTCAAAATGACAAAAAAAAACCCTGGGTGACAGATTTTTAGATGAAATTTTTGATCATGTAGAGTTCAGGAGGTCATCTGAGTGCATGGTGAATCCCACCCCCAGTAAACTGTACATCTTCGGTACACTGCTGGATTTCTTTTCAAATGAAACACTCAATCCAGAACCTAGAGTATTTTGTAGATGTAAGGATATCAACTATGACATGAAAACTGTGTTCTAAAAAGAAACAAAGAATGATTTCCCAAGGGATTCAATCTATAGAAAAGTCTGGGTGAATTTTAGGTAGGCTATACAGATCTTTGTTCCTTTGTTCATAGACTTGTTTCAACCCTTCTTTGCTGTTTTGTCCAGAGAATGACTAGACTTCAAAAATTAATTTAACCACTGTCATTAAAACACTGATCTAGCAGCCTCTTTTTTAAAAATATTTTTTTCAGTCACATAAGAACTTATATTTGCCAATTACGAAAGACACATTTGAAGATTTTGATTAATGTTGGGGACCAGAATGAAACTCTGTCACATTTGTTTCTGGCCCAATACTGACACCACTAGTTAGGAGAATGCTCTTTTGGTTCACCGTGCAGAGATTAGCTTCATTTCAGTGAAGGCAAAATCTTGGGTCCCGGTTTAAAAATAGGCATTGCAGATGTTCCACAGAGGAAAGCTCTTTGAAATATCTCCTTCGGTACACTCAGTTCCCTGAATTTGTGCTTAGCAGTAGACCATAATTAGATTTCAAACTAATAGAACACATGACTACCCTCAAACAAGGCTAGGCTAGGGTGAGTCAGTAGGCAAGTGAGTTCATTTCCTCTTTTGAGGGTTTAATTCTGCTCTGTACCTCTTTTAAAAAGCATGTGTGTCTGTGGAATATGTATGCTTTGTATGTTCATATGTATGCTCAACCAACAACAAAATAGTCAGTTGGGCTAACCTTGTCAACGAGACGAAATAGCATTTGTAAATGTCATTATTTGTCTGGAACCCCACACTGCAAACTAGCATCTGAGGAATGGTCTCAGCAGCTTCAAGGCATGATTATCTATGAAATGACACTCATCTTCCCATTTCATTGCCTCTCCCCAGAAGCAATTCTGTTTCGTTTGCATGGCACAATGTTCAAGTTGTTGAATCCTAGTCTCAGAACTGTCTCAAGGGACTGGTAATGGTTTCAGAACCCCCCATGTAAGCATCCATTGCGCTGTCATTCTGCAGTTTCTCAGTTCTGTCATTTTTCTTATTTCTATCTGGAGTGTAGCACTAGTAGGAACTTAAAAAGGGATGAGACTAAGTTAGGGACATCACAGCATGATTCTCTTTGTGAGCTTTATATTACTCAACTGAACCCAATGTAAGGAGACTACAAAAACTCCAGGAAAATTACAATGAACAACATAATAACAGGCCACAAAGAGTAGCTCTGGTTAAGATCCTCAAAAATAGTTAGATACCTTACTCCTAGTTCAGGAATTAAGGATTTGATTATTGCAAAGTATGCTTGGCTTCAGTCTTTTAAGTCTCCAACTATCTATACTTGTCTGTAAGTGAAAATACGTGAGTGGGAGAGGATCGGGATGTAGCTTGAGAGGGATAAAAAGAGTAAAGATCTTGTAAAAAATTGAATAGGACTGTATTTCTTTTCTTCTAAAAACATATGGAGTATAACAAAATTCTTATGGAAAGAAAGTGATGATTATACTGGGGCCAGCATTTTCTCCTTAGAACCTAATTAAAAATGATTTATTTTAGATAGTGGTTTGGGGTTATCTTGTAGGATGGATAAAACTCTCTTGTAAGGTCTGTAGAAATTAAATTCTTTAGATTTTTCTCCCGAGGCTCTGTGAGAAGTATTTCCAGGCTTCTGAATAGTTTATTCTCATCCAAACCACTGTGTACTTTTCAGTGTATTGCATAACAAGCCATTGTTCAGTAAATCCTATTGGCAGTGGTTTTGGAAGGGGGAAGGAGATGATGAAAAAAATTTTTAAAAAGATAAAAAGAAGCCAACTTAAAAAGAAAATACGGCTTCTAATTAAATGAGATGTTTTTTCCTGACAAGCCCTGTGTTTTTTGCATTCTATACCTATTTACCCCATAAGTTCTAGATATATCATCTGGTCAAAGGAATAATTAACTGTAAATCAATGATTCTGTTTCATTCATAATTACAAAAGAGAATTTTTCATGTTTAGTTTGCTGGGGTGCAACCTTTTCAGTTGTTTTTTTCACACCACGAGTAAATGGCACTAATGAGCTAGACACGGCTGTAGTAATTAACTTAGATGAGCTGCTTTTTTTTTTTTTTTAATCGACTCTTTATAGAGAAAGACCATATAACTCTGTGATCTTGAGTCAGGAAGCTACTCTGCTGAGTTTCAAGATCAAATCAGCTTCAGCTCAGATTGAGTAATGACCCCACCCCCCCATCTCCCCAGCATCTTTTGGCAGCAGGGTGTAAATTTATAATCATCAATATTGCAACACAAAAGTTATGCTACATATATTGCAGGAATAACTCCATTATCTGTGGCACAGTACTATATTCTTCACCTAACAGTTGCAACTAATGGCAAACATTGTACACACCATTCAGCTCTGCTGTGAGTGAAAAGTGGTAAATAATCCATAACATGTTTAAGTTTAAATTGTAAAGACTGATCTTTGGCATTGCTCAGCTACGGCAGGTATCTGATACTATATATAGGCAAGTATAGGAGAAAAAAAGAATCCCTGAAAGAATGGCTTGTTTGGATAAATGTCATTTTCATGTCTGGAAAACCTAAAGTCCTACCCTATTACGTGAGTATGAATAATTTCCTCCCTACTCTGACATTTTGAGTTATGCTGTGAACTATATAAAAATTTCACGTTTGAATACACGCTGGACAATAAACTTCAGGTCATCAATCAGCTATAGAATAATTTTTGAATTGCAATCTTTTGGCAAAGCCTTTTCGCAGTTTTCAGATTTTTGCAGCCAGCTGCTCTGAGTAACAATTATTTTAGTTCATGCTTGTCTTTGTGTGAGTAAGAAAGGAATCAAACATCAAAGATTATGGGTCCTGTTTTCTAATACAGTCCTGATAGTTGTAGACACTTTGCTCTAGCTCATTAGAAGTGCTGTCTGGCCTCATTAAAATCAAATATTTGAGATAATGGAAGGCTGTGATCTTCTCCAATACACAATGTTAAGTCGTGTTTCAGAGGGGTCTGTAACTTCAGACAGAAAGGTGAGATTTGTGCATATTGCATAAAAGCATGTGATATTGGTGAGGAATATGGCATTTGCCTGAAGGGTCAAGTCACAAACAGCGATGGAATAGAAACACGTAGGAAAAAAAAAACAAACCCCAAAAAAGTTTGCTGTAAGAAGGCTGAGATCACTTTCCCAAGCTACATAGAATCATCAAGGTTGGAAAAGACCTCAAGGATCATCAAGTCCAACCGTCAACCCACACCACCCAACCCACTAAACCAATAGCAGCAATCATCCCAATTTCCCTCTTGAAATCCTCTTAATCACTGAATTGGTCGATGGCACATGAGTTATCTTTGAGTGAGCTAAGTGGGAAAATAAGAGAGAGAAAGTAAGTCATTTGCTTTCTACAGTTCAAAGCAACCAACCATTTCATACCTATCTTGAAAGCAAACCTAAGGTGGATTTAATACTATTGAGAAGACAACACTGGTTAGACAAAAAAGAAAANCGGCAGCAGGGTGTAAATTTATAATCATCAATATTGCAACACAAAAGTTATGCTACATATATTGCAGGAATAACTCCATTATCTGTGGCACAGTACTATATTCTTCACCTAACAGTTGCAACTAATGGCAAACATTGTACACACCATTCAGCTCTGCTGTGAGTGAAAAGTGGTAAATAATCCATAACATGTTTAAGTTTAAATTGTAAAGACTGATCTTTGGCATTGCTCAGCTACGGCAGGTATCTGATACTATATATAGGCAAGTATAGGAGAAAAAAAGAATCCCTGAAAGAATGGCTTGTTTGGATAAATGTCATTTTCATGTCTGGAAAACCTAAAGTCCTACCCTATTATGTGAGTATGAATAATTTCCTCCCTACTCTGACATTTTGAGTTATGCTGTGAACTATATAAAAATTTCACGTTTGAATACACGCTGGACAATAAACTTCAGGTCATCAATCAGCTATAGAATAATTTTTGAATTGCAATCTTTTGGCAAAGCCTTTTCGCAGTTTTCAGATTTTTGCAGCCAGCTGCTCTGAGTAACAATTATTTTAGTTCATGCTTGTCTTTGTGTGAGTAAGAAAGGAATCAAACATCAAAGATTATGGGTCCTGTTTTCTAATACAGTCCTGATAGTTGTAGACACTTTGCTCTAGCTCATTAGAAGTGCTGTCTGGCCTCATTAAAATCAAATATTTGAGATAATGGAAGGCTGTGATCTTCTCCAATACACAATGTTAAGTCGTGTTTCAGAGGGGTCTGTAACTTCAGACAGAAAGGTGAGATTTGTGCATATTGCATAAAAGCATGTGATATTGGTGAGGAATATGGCATTTGCCTGAAGGGTCAAGTCACAAACAGCGATGGAATAGAAACANGAAAAAAAACCCTTGAACTTAGGACCTTTGAGTACTGATCCTGAATTTGTTAGTTACTTACAGCATAGCTTTGTAAGCTGTAATTCATCAGGAGATGAATAAAAAAAGGAATTTAAGTACTTTGCACCCTTTAATGGTTTGATTACAGAGAGAAGACTCTGATGTGTATCATACACTGAATTCCTCATAACTGTCATCCACGCCTCCTTGAAACCTCCCTTTGTTTATCTCTTGTGACAGAAATCTAATAGTCATTGTAAAGGACAGGGACGCAAAAAGCCATACGGGATTTTTTTTTGACCCTGTAGTTGATTATGTACAAACATTTTTGAGACATATCGCATTAAATGTAATTTTCATAAGAATATAGCGAACTAATTACCAGACAGATATTAAAAATCCAATCTTCTTGTTCATTAGCAATGAACAGAGAGGTGATGTCCTTTTTTGCTGTTGTTTTTCTTAAGTGTAAGTCCATTCCTCGTCAGTCCCGTGTCACCAGTACTTGGATAAAACTATAGGATCAATGATTTGAGAAACTACCTAGATGAATGCAATGAGTCAGATCCTGTGCCAGTGAAGCTACCTTGATTTATACAAGCTGTGGATCTGGCCTGTGAATTTTATATTTGACCATATCCAGTATTACAGCACGGTCTGGACTTTCTACAGGCATTCTTCATGCTGTAGGGCACTGGCTCAGCATCTGTAACTGTGATTTTAGGTTGAATGACCTCATCTTCATGCACTGAATTGAAATGGAAACTTTCCATTATTAAAAAGACATTCCCAGATTGCAAAATTCAGTGTATGTTCAGAAAAGGTAACTTTTTTTTCTCAGTCAGGTCATGAAGAGTCAGGTCACTTTAGTTGAAGTATGTGGTGTGGATGTTTGAATTTTATTCCTATTATTGGTGATTGTGCCACCATGGAATGGGCAGAGGGGTATGGCCAACGACCTTCAGGAGGCACAAGGTCTTCACAAGGCTGGTCCCCGGGATAGATTTGCTAGTTCATACTAATCGATGAGAGAAAGGAAACCTTGAATGCCCAAATCAATCAGTAGCAATCGCTTTGGAGTTTGTGTCCAGCTATAAACCTTGCACCCACAATCTATGAGCAGAAATTCAGTGGGAGTGTTCTTGTTGCAAATGGAATCTGCCATTATTCCTTGCAGTCTCCAAGGAAGGTGCGGCAAACCCATGTTCAGAATGTTTGAGTTGATAGTCTGAGAATCAGAATTTCCAGAAGAGGACAGTAGTAGCCCTATACTAACTCTCAGGTGTACAGTCAGCTGTGCCTGCATTATCTGTTCAGCAATCACTAATGAAATTATTCCTCTCCCTCCCTTGTATGTTCTTACTTTGCCTTTCAGTAAAAATTGGGAGATAAAGAGTAGCAGTGAAGAGCAATTGAGTATGGTCTAGTAAGTGCCTTTCTCACTCTTAAGCACTGCTTGTTAAATTTCATTTTGAAAAATGAAGCTGTATTTATTATAAATGTGAATGATCCTGGTGAGAAGAAAAACACCCCAAATCATGAAAAGAAAAAAAAATCTTTTTGCTGCTGTATAATTTTGAAATGACTTAGCAATTTGTACTGTACTTAAGGGGAAAAAAAAATTGCTAACAACTTTTACACCAGACTGCAGGTAAATGAAATTTTAAAAGAAGGATTTAGTATTCTTTAAGAAGGAAAAATTAAGTTTGTAAGTTCCTGGCAGACCCTTAATTAAATTGAAAGGTGTCTCGCTATGCTACTTTTATACATAAAGGAGAAATGATTAAGGCTGTTTTGCTGACTGCAAAATACCGCAGTCTTGCAGGTTATATTGCTCTCCAGCTTTGTGGATCGGCAGACCCCTCCCTGCCATAAACAGCTGTAAAGAATTATGGTAAGATTTTAATACAGCTTTGTTCTCTTGTTCCTGTGGTTACCTCTAGAGAGGACTTTAAATTTGTTACCTGTTTAAAGCAGGAAAAGAAGCAGCAGCTACTGAAGGCAATCTAAACAGCAGATAGTGAGTGTTTGTAGATCTCAACAAATGATGGCCACTGGCTTGCAGTATTTGTCTTCACTTTTATGAAGAGGAAAGAGAATTCATGTGTAACTCCACTCATGCCCTGCCTTACTCAAGACAAATGTCCAAGAGACTGTATAGCATGTGCTTCTGCAAATACTGATAACACAGATAATCAGCATGCATATGCTACTGCTGATTAAAGGGTGAGCACCACTAATCTGTGCACATTGGACACCTAACTTTCTGTCTGTCCTGAAGAAAGATCCATTGTATCTGGTGAACAAGACAGAGAGTCGCAAGCAACGAAGCTGGGGAAGGGTCTGGAGCACAGGTCTGACAAGGAGCGGCTGAGGGAGCTGGGGGGATTTAGTCTGGAGAAGAGGAGGCTGAGAGGAGACCTCATCACTCTCTACAACTGCCTGAAAGGAGGGTGCAGTGAGGTGGGTGCTGGGCTCTGCTCTAAAGTAACAAGTGATAGGACAAGAGGAAACGGCCTCAAGTTGTACCAGGGGAGGCTTAGGCTGGATATTTGGAAAAATGTCTTCACTGGAGGAGTGATCAGGCATTGGAACAGGCTGCCCAGGGCAGTGGTGGAGTCACCATCCCTGGAGGAGGTCAAGAAACGTGTAGATGTGGTGCTTAGGGACATGGTTTAGTGGGTTGGATGGTGTTGGGTTGATGGTTGGAGTTGATGCTTGAGGTCTTTTCCAACCTTCATGATTCTATGATTCTATTTCAACAATTCCTTCAAAGCAGATTGTTCTTCCAAGTTGATCTTACAGCAGCAGTCTAGTGCTATTCTGATGGAAATATTGTTCTCTGACATCATACAAGTGAATCTGATGCACTTGGAGTCAAGTTTTGTTTCCAAAACACCCTTTCCAAAACAGTAGGGAAGTTTACCCTCATGTTGTACACCAAATCTGAGCATAGATATATACCCACATTTCTAAAGTTTGCCTCCATTTTCAGTTGAAGATATGAGTCTTCAGTCTTTCTTGATGTAACATTATAAACTATGAAAACCCTGCTGTGTTTCTCTCTAGAAATAGCTGGATTTCAGTGGAGAATGAGGTAATTCTGACATATATATGTTGTCAGTGTAGGTAGGATGTAAATCTCACAGAGAAACTTCTAGATAAAAGTCAGTATATGACTGTAAGCTATTACCACCTGTTAGTCAATGTAAACCCTCCAAAATCCCATGTACACCAGACATAACACTTTGTAAAGGATGGAGATAAGGACCTCTCTTTGTTCATCGTGGGGTATGTCTTCTGTTTTTATTTCATAGCTACCATTGCAAACCTGTATTTCATGGTACTAAGGAAGAAAAAAGAGAAAAAGAAAAGAGATAACTTGTTATTTAGAAAAAGGGAAGTTCACCTTCTTGGGAACTAATACTAAATAATATTGAATACTAATTACTAAATCCATTCTGAAGGTATGATTACCATTCTTTCAGCATTTCAGCAATCAGAAGAGAGATCTTCTTCATTGCACAGTTAGAACAAAAGCATTTGTCTTATCTTAACCATTTGAAGCCTATTTTGCAAAAGCTGTGTTTTCATAACAATTGGCTATCTGAACCTCCTAATATTCCTCAAGAATTCCGCTAGTTTAGAGGGCAACAAGGATCACAAGCTTCAGCTGGAATAATGATAACTCTGGTTTCATTGACTTGAATGGAGCAGCGCCAGTTTATCTCATTTCAGAACTAGACTAAATTCAGCCGATTTCTATAGAATTACAGAGAAAAAGATTGCCTTCACACCTCTGGAATGGAAAGAATTATAAAGAAACGAAGCCACAGGAATGTGCTATGTTTATAGCTTTTTTTTTTCCTCCTCAGAGCCATAGAGGAGCTCACATATTAAAAAAAAAAAAAAGTTTTCTCCATCATCCCCTCTCTGATAGTGGTAGGTTAAGTTTAGATCTATGGCTGCAGTGTTAGAGGAAGTTCTTAACATCTGTGCATGCTCCTTATCTCTGATACTCAGCAGCTCTCCTGTCTTCCACTAAATCCTTCTGAGAGTTAGATCCCAGTCTACAACTCTGGTCTAGTACAGGAGATCTCTATGCTTCTGCATAAAGAATGTGAGAGAACCCCCTGTAGTCTTTGCTGGTTATTACATCTTGTCACTTCCTGAGCTTTCTGAAGTATTGAGAATATAGAGAGCAATACGAATAAAGAAACAAAGGTGTTTTACCCAAGATGCTTGAACCCAGGTTTTAAAATCATTCTTGCAGATCAAGGTCAGACAGTGACAGCCAATTACTCGGTAATAGCTGCCATTAGGCATGTTTGCACAAGTGTATATAGCTAGAAATATCAGGCAAATAGCAAAATCTACTTTACAATTAGTGTGGAAGGTTGGCCCTTGGGTGGGGGCCAAACCACACACACCCACTCACACAGTCCCTGCCCCCACCCAATGATAGGGGAGAGAATTAAAGAGGTAAATGGCAAAGAGGACTCGTGGGTTGAGATAAAGACAATTTAATAACTAAACTACAATAATATTGGAAATAATACTATATACAAATATGCAATGTGATGCACAGT